>JASDQU010243299.1:218475-232183 GCA_032191745.1 Picea mariana | reverse complement strand
CTGAATGTCATATCTCAGACCATTCATGTATCTAGCGACCTTTTCATCATCACTTTCTCGATGACCTTCTCTAATGTTTAATCTGTAGAACTCCTCAGTGTATTCTTTCACTATCATTCCTTTTTGTCTCAAGTTCTGCATTCTTCGAAACATATTCATTTGGTAATCCCTCGGTATGAATTTGGCTTTAATATTTGCAACCATTCTATCCCAACTTTTTATTCTTTGCTTGCCTTTGCAACGTATGTCATACTGCAGTTCATCCCACCACAGCGTTGCATGACCTTTCAGTCTAGTGACAACATGTTTCACTTTCTTATCTTCCTCGACATCCTCATAGTCGAAGTATTTATCCAAATCTCTAAACCAATCTAGTAGATCTTCAATGTCCAAGTTGCCTTCGTACATCGGAATATCCATCTTTTCCCTGGCACCTATCCTTGCAACAGCTCGAAATAGACATTCTTTTGCAGCGTCTTCAGCTGCAACTTGTTCTTCTTAGACTCCAATCTCATTTTCTCTTTCATCTTCGTTGAAGTCTCCAACATCAACTGTTCGCCTCTGTTCTATCTCCATGGCATCCAATCAAGCACACAATTCTTTTATTTCCCTTTCCACAGCTGGATCGGGCATAACTCCTTCTCTCCTTCTGGGCGACATTGCTTCAAATTTGTTCATGCGGAATTTGAATCTCAACTATCCCCCTGTCCCTTCTCGCCTACATGAACAAATATGGTAGGCTCTGATACCACCTGACGCAAACCCCTACCTCAGCAGGTTCTACATGACCTTTTGGTCTAGGATCTTTCTTAATCTACCCCTTGAGTCAAATTGACTCTTTGATTTCCTGCAGAAATATCCAACACACGCTAGTGTTTATCCACAGGTCCTTATGAGTTACGCCTGTGAAAACAAGAACTAAGCGCCAAATATCACCCATGTGATCGATGATATGACCACAAACTTCACCCGAAAGAGTATTTCAGGTTTTGCGACTTTGCGATCCTAGATGTGAGTCCTTCTATCTCTTCAATCCCCGAAACCACGAAAAGGATAATGGGTCTCTGACTCCTCCCTTTGACTTTTCCATGATGTGACCTCTGACTAAAACCTAGGGCCCAATCTTTTGGCACCCGAGATTTCACATATTGGTGAGATGCTATGCAACAAATACCTCCTCCCAATAATTGAAACAATGATATATCCCGCCGCAAATCAACGGTTCTCAACTACCGTGATCTAATGGTCCTGATTCGATCGGGACTTTGAGAATCGGGATTTTGAAACTCTCGACTCTGAGTCATAGCCTTATTTACTTCCCAAATTACGAAACAACGAAATTCAACTATGAGATCAATGATCCTCATTGATCCTAATCCAGCAGTCACTATTCCTCCTCAGCTTGTGAGTACTGAAAAACACTCAGCCTTGATCTTCTCATTGTCCAAATGGATCCAACGGTCCTCAACAAATCGATACTTCTCCTCGAAGTGTTTCCACCGTCCGATCAGACTTCTGAAATACTCCTCCACCAAACACTCCAGTGTCAAACCTTCTGAGCTTTTCTGTATGTTGGGTGACTTCAACACTCGCCTTCCCTTGAGTTCTTCAGGGTTCTTTCGTTCTCGAGCTTTCACTTGCAAACTCAAGGATTTCTAAGGGATTCTTGCATGCACTCCTTGCGGCATTCACAAATAACCTCTGGTTATTTGACCCTTCAACTCTGTGCACTTCTTTGCAACCATAGTCCTTCAAGCTTCCTCTTTAGTTGATAAATCCTAAGGCTTCCACTTGCCTGTGCACACCTTGCATGGATCTATGCTACACCTGCACTTCTACTAAAGTGAGAACAATGGTATCCCTCCTGATCTTTCTGAGATAAAAATCAGAACTTCATCAATGAACGCCTTGCAGACATTCACTGCACTCTTTGCAAGAATTCTCAAGATGAGAAACAATTGAAACTCATACTTCTCTCCTCACAGACTTCATACGTTCAACATGAAATCACAAGCATACACATCGCATTGAAATAAATGCATAACAGAGAAACAAAACAACTGTAAACATACCATTCAACAAATGTAAACAATAAGCATAATAACACCATGAACGTGAGTCAAAGATTTATTATATTAGCTCAAGTATTCCTGTACATGGGTTCTTCTCTGTGTTCTTTCTCTTTACAACTCCACAACTTACAATGCTCTTCATAATACAATGATACAAGCGAGGGCATATTTTACGAGTTTTTCCCTCCTACAACTCTAAGCTATCTAATCAAAATTAAAAGCTACAACTACTTTACATTCAATACAATTAAATGCCTCCTTATCCGACAGATGAGAGCAATGTTAATGATCTGTATTACAATCTTTCAAACATAAATACAAATATGTCCTCTTAGATATTACATTAAATGTTCTATCATTTAAATTCAAAATGTCTCAAAATATGTGCTGGTGCGATTCCAGCTGTCCTTGCCTTTGCACTTGCTTTGTTGGCTCGCCTATGATGCTCCTACATCACTCATGCACTCAAAATAGAGGTCAAACACAACTGTTCAAATCAAAGAAATGAGTTCCATAGATGGAGGCCTCAAAAAAGTACAAAACCCATGTTTCATATTCACCAGGAAGAGCCCATTGATATACCAACCCACAACTGCACTGCGCTCCGAGGGCCATATCGAGGGCCAGATTGAGGACCGGTGTTACAAATTATTTTGGTCACTCTGATGATGACACCATAGGCATGTGTTCAGGCTTCCAAAATAATCTTTCACATGAGAAAAATGGTTGATTTCTTCCCCTACAAGGCACATTTTTAGAATGACATCGCAGGCTGACAGTGGTACACAGTGTGGAAATCCTTGATTTCCGCAGGTTGCTCTATGCCTGGCCTGCAGGATTTCCGCATGTTGATATATAGGCAGGCTGCGATGACACTTGAAGCTAATAAAAGGAAGAAGTTTCATGAAGTTTATAGAAGGAGAATCTTCTAGAATGTGAGGTGGCGTCCGTATGGTTGTGATCTTACTGGATTTTCTGATTTGGTGGGATTATCCTCATCCTAGTAACCAATTCATCTTCTCCTATATAATAATGGATTTCTCATGGAAAAGGTTAAGCAAGGTCAAGCAAGATTGAGCAAAGAATAGGCTGAAGACTATTTGAAGAATCCTGATACAATTGATGCTTGAAGCCTCCATTTGTCCATCAATCCTTGTGGATTATCTTCATGCAAATTCAGAGCAAGTGTATGTTTGTGTTGGAACAAAGGAACACCGAAAGGAAATTTACGACATCAAGACACTTGGTTGTATCTTCCACTTTTACTTAATATGATATAGTGGCATGTTTCTTCCCATAAAATCATTAGCATTTTATTACATGACTCCTTGATCACATGTCTAGGTCTCCATTGAATCTACAATTATTGCTTTCACTTTGGTTGGTTTGTGTCATTACAGATCTGATCTCACAAGAGAACCAGAGCGAAGCAGGGACAACATAGATATAAGGAGGTGATATATAAAGGTATGTCATACACTCCTTATTTGGTGATAAATTCAATGGTAGCAACCTAGGGAAAGTTTCATGTCCTGTCTTGTTTTGTTCTAGATCTAGGTAGATCTAGGGAGATTAGTTTATGTCCGCATTCACTGATTTATCCAATAACAAAATTGGTGACTCCACTGGGGATACTCGTGTCATTGTGGTTTTTGGTTGAAAATTTTCTCTTTACTTATTCTTTTCACTTGAAATCAGTCTCTGAGTCTGTGGGTGATCCATTCAGACTCTCTGGATTTAAAAATCCACTTAGATCCTTTGCCCTTTTCTTAGAATTTCTTGATTTACAAACACCTCCGCACTCTACCTTATACATAGCCTATGGAAACCTCTAATTTCCACACCTTGGTTGTTTGCTTCAGTGCAGAATTTCCACACCCTATCTATTTCTGGCCTGTGGAAACTCTTGATTTCCGCACTGTGATATGCTACCAGCCTGCAGCGATGTCTGTGAAATTTTCGAGTTGGGTCTTAGCCTCTATTGATGCCCCGTTTTTTATTTAACCAACTAGAAAGGATTTTTAATACCAACATATGACTTTTTTCTAAACATTTGACTTGCTTTTTATTGGTTTTCGGAGATCGAACAACTCTCTTAGTCATTTTCCAGTTTTCATTTTTTATTTTTAACAAGGGTATAATATCTGAGATTGTATCTGAGTTCTTGTTCGATAAAAAATCTTGGATTGGATTTGAAGTTTTGGATTGATTATGTATTTTGGATTTTTTGATGACTGAGAAGTTGTTTCTTCATTTGCATTTGAGGAAATACTTTCTCGTCATTTTTTTTTTTTTGTCTTCATTGAAAGTTCGATTTGGGTGCTTGTTGAAGGTATAGATTTTCTTGGATTTCTTGTCTTTTCTCTGCCATGCCCTTGGTCTGGTCTTATAAAGAAAGAATTTTTAAGTTATCCATTCTTTTAAATAATCATACCTAAGAAAATTTATTGCATTTAAGAGAAGAGAACATTGAAGAACTTCATTTTTTATTGGTTGTTTGAAATTGTGTTCATTTAAAGAAAAAGGAAGTATATTTCATAGCTTACATCATTCCAGAAACACCTTCTCCTTGTTGTAGGTAGATTCATTGAACTAAAATTTGCATCATTCATTTCTATTTTCATATTGTTGGGTCAAGGTCTTACACAACATCAGTTTTGTTCCCGTCTCCCTCTTGAGTAACGACAGCCTTTAAAAATATTGCGAAAATCTAAAATTTAACTAGTAATTTTTTCTAGGTCTCTTTTAAACCAACATTAGCTAGGATAGATCTTTGGAATAGGCAGTGAGACACACTCTCCAAAGCATGAAACACACAATAGCATCTTATGATAGGGAGTGTAAAATTTCATTTGCAACATTTTTTCTTGGGAAGCCCTTCTTGCACAAGGGTCAAACCTGAGGTCACATTGAGATCGACATAGTTACTGACCCTGCTTTGTTGATCTCCATGTAGAGATTGCACATATTATGGGGGTCGCTTGAAGGTATACCCACAATGATGAGTGGAAGCCTCTCAAGTTGATTTCGGGCTAGATACCCTGCCCTTGCGCGTGAATCAGACTGTCGACTGTCTCCCCAGGCATCATTGTTGTTTTTTGGTAGCCTTAGTTTCCTATCTTCTTAGGGTCTTACACGAGCTGAATTTGGAGGGGAAAGTATTCACAGTACCTGGAATCGACGTTGGCCATAATCACTCGGGCTCCTTGGAGGTTATATCCACGATTATGTGTGGGAGCTTGCACCAGGGTGTAATTCCGTTAAGCATGTCGTCAATGTAACTTTTTCTCCCTAGCACAACCCCTTCTTGTCTCGACTTTGCAACGTTGGATTTCATCACCAACTAGTGAATTCAGAACAAGAAGTTTTTGTTTTCTTGGTTTTGATTCCTAGATTCTACTAGCGAGTGCAGTTTGTTTACATAGTTGGCCATAGATGTTTTCCATAAAATTTTTGGTTCGACCAACATTGACCCTCTACGCCGTTTGTGTAGGATGCAAGGACTAACTCTGAAAGATCCAGAATTTTCCCAACCCTTTATCCCTAATCCACCAGAGGAATATCCTCAGCAGAGTGAGATCTAGGACCACATACATTCACAAGCAGAGAGAACTGACTCTTTAGAAAGTTTTCGAATCGTTTCCGATTATTTGGACATTTTTCGCTTACCTCCTAGATACGAGAGACATATTCTTTGACTAAACTCGTCCAGAGAACTTGTTGTTGACACTTCTGGAATACCAACTGGAATCCTTGTTGGCCTTGAAAACGAGGATCCTTTTTGGACCACTGAAATATCTCGAACTCCGATTTCTAAATGAAACCCTCCCGGCTTAGGGGCAGAAGCTGCGATACCTATTTTTTCTGAACCACTCGAAACATATACTACATTTACGATACCTTTAGATCATTTTAATAGTACAACTTGTTATTTCTTTGTTGGTTCAGAGGCTGGTCCTAGCTCAACTATCCCTCTTTAGTAGGCCCATTCCAGAATGGTCCCAAACACTACGATTATCCCCACTGGGAAAATGGTGGCTAGCCAACCTCCTATTGGTACACCACGTTCGTCTAGACAAATCCCGTCACTCCCTCTTGGGTATAATGCCTTGAATGCTTCTATCTACATTCCTACCCAAGTTTCATCTGGAGCTTCTGGAGTCTTTACTCCTCCTGGGCATAATGCTGCTTCTAGTTCTATTCCGACACCATCCCAGTTCCTCTGGAGAGGGTCTTATCCACCTTTTATAGGAGGATTCAGACCCAGTGGCTCTACCACCTTTGGAATTTCTACTTCGTTATTCACTTCTGTGTATCATATTCCTATTGGGGGACAGTATAACCCAGGGGGAAAACTCAATTTGGAGGTCAAACCCAAATTGGGGCATCATCCTCACCTATAGGACAACCCCCACTCGGAGGATATAATCCAAAATATAGACAGAACATCCCCGGATCACTACCCCAATATTGGAATATTCTTATTCAAGGAAATCCACAATCGTTTGGGGGGAAACAACCTCAAGTTATCTATTTTGCACCCCCTAGTACAGGCCAGTCATATCTCGGTTCTTCCAATCCCATTTGGGGTTCAAACATTCAATCTAGTGTCCCTCCCCAAGGGAACATCTCCAATTAGTACAACCCTATGGGCTACATGCCTCCGCACACACGTCTGAATCTGTTAGGACCTTGGCCTCACATACAAAATTCTTATGGTCCTACTGGTATACCGACAAGACTCCCTCCCCAAAGTCACCAGTATCCTCCTATGAATAGACAATTACCTTTTTTAGCCACTTTGGATCTACCTAATTTTTCTAGAATCTTGAATGATCCTATCCTGCATTCTCTCCACTGGCCCGTGATACTTACCAAATTACCGTCTGACATCCCAATATTTGATGGTAAATCGAGAGAGGATCCGAACAACCATGTCATGACTTTCCACCTTTGGTGTTCATCCATCTCTTTGATGGATGATTCCATTCAGTTACGACTCTTCCAACGAACTCTCACGGGTTCGGCTGCAAAGTGGTATATAGAACTACCATGAGGTTTCTTCACTGACTTTAATACCCTAGCCATGGATTTCCTTACACACTACCAATTACCTATCCGTTATGAAATAGGAACCGATATCCTGAGTTCCTTCAAACAAACTAAGGCCACTCACATCTCTAATCACATTCATGAGTGGAGGCAAAGACGGCGTTTGATCAAACTCAATCTTCACAATTAGTTATTGGTAGAGTGGTTCATGAAATCATTCATGAATGAGATCTCTCATGATATTTCCATGTGTAGAGTTGTCACTGAGGAACAGACTATCAATCACGCTCATTACCTCAACCTTGTTTATTCACAGATGGGTACTCTTTACGACTTACTCCCTGATGCACCTCGCCCTTCTACTACCGCTACTTCAACTACCCCTGCTACTTCTCATGTGGCTGACGGTGTGATTAGCACTTCTCATGATAAACCTCAAAATACGCAAGCCTCTCCCACCAACCCCAAGTATAATGCTTCTAATGTTTAAAATTCTCCATCTCCTACTCCTCCCACTGGAAAAACATCTGAGGTTAAATCTATTCAATCTACCCCTGCTGGAAAGAATAAGTCTAAAAAAGGGAAGGGTAAGAATAAGGAGGATTAAAATAATCCATAGTCTCAGAAAGCCAAAACCCAACCTGCTAATGATAAGGATAAGTGCAAACCCCGATACCCTTGCCTTATCTATGGTGATGATCACTATATGAAAGATTGTCCAAGATGGGCTGAGGTTACTAAGTTCCTCCAAGGGACTGTGAAACCTCCCACACCTGTTGTTTTCTCTCAACCTTTACCTTCTCAACAACAGGCCCAATTGGTCATCCATGACCAACCCTCTCCCTCCACTACTTCTTATGTACTCATGTGTACTGGTGATTCTAGAAAGAATGACATCACACTGAAAACTCGAGCCAAAGATTATTCTTCCTCAAAAGAGAAGGTTGATGATATACCACCTTCATTGGTTCAACAACCTCCTTAAACTTCACCTCCCAATAGTCCTCTTAATCTCGAATGAGCGAGTCTCGATACGGTTCTTCTCCCTCCCCCAAAGGGTGTTGTTCGAAAGTCCACCTTCAACCCTCATGCACGTGCTGCTCAGAACTACATTATTGTAGAAGATTTGGCGCAAGCACCTTCTGCGATGTCGACTCTCAAAGTCCTTCAAAGTTTCCCTGATCAACGGAAGGCACTGCTAAAGGATATCGGTGGAATTGATCCTACAGATACAAATTTGATAATTTTTGACCTCGAAGATCACATTCCGAGACTCCCCCCTCAACTATCATTCCAAATACAAGTTGTTGTCTCCGACAAGAACATTTGTAGGACTGTTATTGACTAGGGTGCCTCCACTTGTGTAATGTCTATTGCTTGTTGGAAATCCATCGACTCTCCTCCTCTTACTGAATCACATAACATGCTTAAATCCTTCAATGACTCTGGCTTTAAACCCTATGGTGTACTTCCTTCGTTGTCTATTACGTTGGAAGGAAAATCATTCAACGTTGAAGTTGATGTATTTGATGCACCTCTCGATTATAACCTCTTACTTGCTCGTAGCTGGATTGATGTGATGCATGTCATTTTGTCTACCCTTTTCCATGTTTTACATTTTCCACATCAGGGAAAGGTCATCACTGTTGACCAGCTAGCCTTTTTCAACTCTGACACCTGTACTAGCAACATACCTTTTATTGCAAAGACACTGCCTGGGTATGAGAATGTTGGTGTGGGCCTACTTAAAGATTAGACTTTAATGGGTACATTCCCAATCCCACCTCTCGATGCTCCACCTCCTTTGGTTTCCTTGATCAACATGATTTTGACCTCCGTTCACCAAACTCACATATCTTCCGACCTGTGGGTAATACCCGAACCTGGTGATTATCCTCGCTACAACAACCAAATTCCTTTAAGTCCGGTTGAATCCACCTTTCAAGCCATTCAATTGGCAACCCCTTCTACCCTCTCTCTCAGTGATTCATCTCCTGACCCGTTCCATTTTATTTTTCCCACGGACAAGATGATTATGTCAGTTATGTCGATGGAAGATACCCCTTGGGATGATGGACATCATCGTTCCATTCTCTTCCTCGAACAACACACCATCAAGAGTTACCAATGAATCTCGACTTCATCGATCGTTGTTGTCATTTCCTCTATTCCCGAGATATCACACGATGTGTTATATGAAGGGAACTTAAGTAATATTTCACCCATCATTCCCCTCGACATATCCATTAAACCCGGAGTTGTTGAAAATTTTCACATCGAAGCTTTGTGCTCCACTGGTGAGGTTGTCACATATAAATCACTTTTCCAAGAGTTTCATGACATCTTCGCTTGGAGATATGAAGAAATGTCGGGTACTAACCCTAATATTGTTGTACACGAAATTAAGATGTACCCAGGTGCTAGACCCATCCGACAGAGACTTTGTCTAGTCCGCCCCCGTAAAGCAGCTGCTATTAAGCTTGAAGTCGAAAAACTTCTCAAAGACGGCTTTATTTATCCTATGGCTTTAATTGATTGGGTATCCAATCTCGTTCCGGTCAACAAGAAACAAGGTATGAACCATGTCTGGGTCGATTATAGGGATATAAATCAAGGTTGTCCTAAGGACAACTTTCCCACCCACTTCGTTCACCAGATCGTCGATGATTGCGCCGGGAGTGAAATCTTCTCTTTAATGGACGATTTCTCCGGCTATAATCAAATCAACATCTTTCCCATGGATCAACACAAATCAACATCTTGCCCATGGATCAACACAAAACCACTTTTATTTGTCCTTGGGGCACCTTTGCCTACCGAAAAATACCCTTCGGTTTAAAGAACGCCGATGCGAATTTTCAATGTGCCATCTCTTATGCTTTTCATGATATTAATCACATTGTACAACCATATCTAGATGACCTACCGATGCATTCCATGCATCGTAGTGACCATCTTGCACACCTCTGAGCCATTTTCCTTTGTTGTCAGTTCTATTGTATACGCTTAAACCCACACAAATGTGTTTTCTGTGTGGAGTCCGATCGACTTCTAGGTTTTATCATGTCACACCAAGGGATCAGGGTCGATCCTTTGAAGGTCGAGGCGATCCTCAATCTCCCTCCTCCTTCTTCACTTTTCCAGCTTCAAAGTTTGCAAGGGAAGGCAAAATTTTTACGTCGTTTCATCCCAAACCATGCTCAATTAATGCTCGTATTCACTCAACTTCTTAAAAAAGGTTCTGAGTTTGTATGGGATTCTATTTCCAACAAAGATTTCAAAGATTTGAAACTGACTTTAACCCATACCCCATTAATTTTCCCACCCGATTATAGTCGAGATTACTTCCTTTATCTCGCTACTTCGGACTCTACCATCGCCATGGTTCTATTCCAAGAAGATGATTCACACGACGAACATGTCATTTATTATTTAAGTTGGAGTCTCACGACTACCGAAGCCAAATACTTACATGTTGAAAAACTGGCCTTGGCGGCTGTTCAAGCTATCCAATGTTTCCGTCACTATATCTTATTACGCAAGACCACTGTAATTTCTGATTGCAACCCCATGCAACACATTATTACATGCCAATTGCTAGGGGGAAAATACTCCAAATGGATAGTAATTCTCCAGGAGTTTGACTTAGAATTTGAACGTGCTAAGTCTAAGAAATCCTTGGTGTTTGCCAAATTGATATGTGACCTTCCCTGCATTGAGACAAAGAATGTAGCAGAGGATTCTTTACCCAATGAATCCCTTTTTTTGATCATTTTGGATGACCCTTGGTATGGGGATATCATTATCTATCACTGACCGTCATTGCACTAAATCCGGCCCGATTTGTTTAGAACGGACTGTCGTTTCATACGTTATCAAGCCCGTCAATACATTATCCTCGGTGACAGTCTTTATCGCCATGGGGTTGACTTCATTTTTCAACGATGTCTCACCTATGATGAAGTTGAGAAAGATTTGAATGAATTCCACTCTGGAGCATGTGGTGGTCACATGTCTGGGTATGGTATTGCCCAAAAGATCTTAGGAGTAGGGTATTTTTGGCCTTCTTTATTCAAAGAATGTATTATTTCCGTCCAAAAATGCCATGTTTTCCAAACATACAACAAAAAGATAAGATCACATCCTACTCCTTTACATCCTGTAGTTTTCATGGGACCTTTCACAAAATGGGGCATTGATTTCATGACCTGTAACCCTCACTCGGCAGGGGCGAATGGATACATTATTTTAGTCGTGGATTATTTCAGAAATTGGGCTGAGGCGATGCCTACTTTCGACAATACCGGGAAAACTGCGACCCTTTTCATATTTAATCATAGTATTACTCGATTCGGGATCTTGCAAGCTATTGTTACTGATCACTGTATCCATTTTTGAAACTTTATGATGTCTAAACTTACCGACAAGTTGGGTCTTCGCCATGAAAACTCAACCACCTACTATCCATAGGCCAACGACCAAGTTGAAGCAATAAATAAAATCCTTATCACTATGCTTCGTTAGATAATAGGAATACATAATACCACCTGGCAGACGATATTGTTTTCATCATTATGGGCCTAATAGACGTCTATGAAGTCTGCTATGGGATTTACCCCCTTTCAACTAGTCTACGCCATTGAAGTCGTTCTCCCAATTGAATGTGAAATACCATCTTTGAAGCTAGCTTTCGAACTTCTCCCAAACACCTCTACCGAAGAGGAACGTCTATTGTATCTTATGCAATTAGATGAGGCCCATCATGATTCCACCCTAGTTATTGAAACCTAGAAGAAATGCATAAAAGCCCAATATGACAAGCATGTCAAGCTGCGTTTTTTCTCTGAGGGAGATCTAGTTCTCCTCTATGAACAAGTTCATGACCTGCTAGGAGCTAGAAAATTTGAAGCTATGTGGCATGGTCCATATATCATCAAACGAGTGTTAGAGAAGAGAACTTATGAGTTAGTAGATTATGATGCCATTCCTTTGAGTTAACCCATAAATGGGCTTTACTTGAAGAAGTACTATGCTTAGAGTATCTCTACATGAGTGCTTGCACTTTTACTGTACCATACACTTGTGTGTTATTTTTGTGTGTTTTTCATTATTTGGTTTCGACCCCTAACTGCTTACCTTGCATTGTGCTTGGTTTCCAGATGTCGACGTCTTATCTACCCTATATTGGCTTCACAGATGGTGCTAGCCGTAGTACTCAGAACCTAGCTTTTGCTTCTTAGGCAATCTATGCACCTACCAATGAACTTATCAGTTTACAAGGTGTTTTCCTCGGTTTTCCAACCAATAATATCGCAGAATATAGCATAGTCATTAAATTATTGACCGATGCTATCTCACTTGGGATTCGTCACTTCGTTGTACAACTTGATTCACAGCTAGTAGTGCTCTAGTTAAGTAATGTCTACACTATGCGAAGTCCTACTTTGTTACGGGTATATCTACGAATTCACCTCTTGGAACGTTATTTTGATTATATTGAATATCAACACATTCCTAGATGTCTAAATACATTAATTGATTCTCTAGCTAATTATGTGCTAGACATACATTTGAGACATTTATAAATCCAATCACACATTACACATTGTATATAAAAGTAGAGTAAGCCGGTAGAAGCCTCATGTATACATATAATGAAAATGTTTTACAAAAAGTGTTTTCTATCTAAGGACCAAAATATCAAAATATGGAGCCGATGGCTCCTACAAAATATCAACATGGATGTCGCTCGCGATAGCACGCTACTGTCAATGCTACCCTGAGAAGTAATCGACTAAGTGAGCCAGACACACCTATAGTATGGCGTTGATAACGCCTTGGGACCTCCTCGATCAACATGTCGAGAATGCCTGCCATCAAGCCTTCTAAGTTCTGCTCCATCACCTCATAGTCGTCAGAATCCTACCCTACTACCACACATGCCTCTCCTCACCTCTGAATCAGAGATGTTCCCAAAGATCGATGCGACCCTACATCTGCATAGCAAAAGTATCTGATTAGTCTTTAGATTGAAAACATAAAAAACATCTAATATCCTAAAAAACCACAAAACACTATAAAGAAAAAAATGTCTTTCTTACCTAGATCTCCCCACTGAAATCCGTCAGGGAGAGCCAAGTCAGGATCACCCCGAATTTCCAGGCTGGCATACACATAATCATCAATCATTAAGATTTAGGGCCTTAAACAGTCAAAAAATGCATAATTGTACTTGATAATAGGGCCTGCTATGTGCCGCGCAATAAGGTCACACCACCGTTTCATTCTTGGGTATCATGGGGCTGGTATTCCCCACTCTACTTGTAGCCGCAAAGGAGGGACTCTTTCTAAGAAGAAAGATACCAAAATAGACCCATACCAAAATCTCTTTAGGTCTCCTCTCTTGCTTTTAGTGAGTTGTGTCTTCATACTGCGTAGCACACCGTCACACAAATTGTATACTTGAGGTTCCATACATTCAATGGCATATTGAAAATAACTCAGGAGCACCATGTGCGGTGACACACTTCCTTCCATCCATGTAATGGTAAAGAGAATGGTTCTAAGAGTCATATCCCGTACAC
>JASDQU010243299.1:118650-129881 GCA_032191745.1 Picea mariana | reverse complement strand
TTGTATCATATGCAAACTTTTGGGGTCGTGTAGCCATTCCTGGCGAACAACTTGGAGATAATCTAGTACAATGAAGGAGAGAGAAAAAATGGACCCTTCATCTTCATATTTTTGGGAACAACCACATTGTCTTTGCCTTTCTTGTAAATGATCTTATAATCATATCCCAAGAGCTTAGTCAACAATTTTTGTTGCTCAGGGGAGTAAAGGTGTTGTTCCAGAAAATACTAAAGGATTTGATGATCTGTCTTAATTTGGAAGCGTTTCTCCAATAGATAAGGGTGCCAAAGATCCATAGCATGAAGAATAGCTAACATTTTCTTTTCATAGATTGATTTTCCCAAATTTCTCTTAGAAAATTGTTTGCTAGTAAAGGCCAAAGGCCGAACCTCTTGCATAAGGACAACTCCAATTCTTTTCCTGGAAGAATCACATTCTAGGACAAAGGTCTTTGTGAAATCAGGAAGAGCTAGAACTAGAGTGGTGCACATGGCCATCTTCAAGGTTTGAAAATCCTGAGCAACTGTTGGAGTCCAAGTGAAAGAATGTTTTTTAAGGAGTTCAGTGAGAGGTGTCGCAATCTTTCCACAATTCTTAAAAAACTTGCGATAATAACCTGTTAAACCCAGAAATCCCCCCAAGATTTTGAGAGTCTTTGGGTGATTCCAATCTTGCATCGTTTCAATATTTTTAGGATCTACCCTGACGCCAGCCTTTCCCACAAGATGACCCAAGTACTCGACTTCTGAGGCACCAAAAGCATGTTTAGATTGTTTGAGGGAAATTTGGTGTTGAGAGAGTAGATGGAGAACTCGATCCACATGAGCAAGATGGTATGTCCAAGTTTTGATGTAGATGAGGATATCATCAAAGAAAA
Organism: Picea mariana; assembly: GCA_032191745.1. NCBI lineage: Eukaryota > Viridiplantae > Streptophyta > Pinopsida > Pinales > Pinaceae > Picea > Picea mariana. Next base: position 129,004 of record JASDQU010243299.1, on the reverse strand, counting down.
CTAACACAAAATGATGGATAAAAGGATGAAAGACATCATTCATGAGGCTTTGGAAAGTGGAGGGAGCACTACACAGGCCAAAGGGCATGACCAAAAAATCATAGTGGCCCTCATGAGTTCTAAAGGTGTTCTTAGGAATGTCTGCCTCTTTCATACAGATCTGGTAGTAGCTAGAACAAAGATCGAGTTTAGTAAAGAATTGAGCGCCACTCAATTCATCCAAGAGGTCATCAATGACATGAATGAGAAATTTGTCTTTAATGGTGAGTTTGTTGAGGGCGCGGAAGTCAGGACACATGTGTCAAGAACCTTCTTTGTTAAGGACCATAACAAAAGGATAAGAGTAGGGGCTCGTATTAGGGTGGATAACATCTGTGTTGAGAAGTTCTTGAACCATTTTCTCAATTTCATTTTTTTTAGAAAATGGGTGGTGATAGGGACGTATATTGAGAGGAAGACATCTTTGGACAAGGGAAATGGAATGATCATGAACACCGCAAGAAGGAGGGAGTCCATGGGGAGTGAAAAAAACCACTTGATGTTTATAGAGGATGGATTGGAGGTCCTATGACACAAAGGTTGTCTCAATGGCTTGGATGGCATGGAGTTGGGAAATAATTTCAGAATGACCTTTTTTGAGAAGTTTTTCCATGCAATGGAAATAATGATCTCTGGGGAACTGACAATGATGCCTTGTAACTTATATTTTTGGCCCTCCTAGTCCAATTTCTTGGTTAATTCCTTTAAATCCAAGCGAATGAGACCCAAAGTCCTTAGCCATTCTGCACCCAACACAATGTCACAATCGCCCATGTCGATAGAAAACATATAAGATTTCAAATGGTATTCACCAATTTGGAGATGCACATTTTCACAATGCCCTCCACATTTCATGGACCCACCATTAGAAATCATTATTTAGAATTTTTGACTGTATAGATATAGCAATTAGTTTCTTGGGCAATGTGACAATGAATAAAATTATGGGTGCTTCCACTATCAACAAGAATGATGACCTTCATATGCTTGATGTAACCAATTAGCTTGAGGGTTTGGGGAGTGTTAGCACTTCATAAATACGTTCGGCTGATAAACAAATGATGAAGGTAACTTTTTCAACCAACATTGAGACCCGAAAACTAGCCTTTCAGATCTGGAGAGGGCTCTCTCAAAAATTTCGCGGTCTCCGCACAGGATATGACTTTGAAAGCAATGGCTAGATTTAACACCTATGATAAAATGGGTTCTGGTTATATTGGCGCAAAAAGGTAAGACTTGGGCTATGGGGTCGATCTGAGGAAAAGATGAGACAAATGACTCAATGACTAGATTTTAGAGGATAAGGCTAGGCGAGCAACAACCTTCAGTGTAAAACCATAATGTGTTGCGGGAGAAATTACAGGAAGTAAATCGGGAGCATCGTTGTTGACGAATTCGGAGTTAGCTTTAAAGGAAGACGTTTTTTCTAAGTGGTGTGAACAAGGGCTATTGTATAGCGAATCCGCAGGTTCAATAATTCGTTCTGAAATAGATAGAAAGAGATATGAAATAAAGATAATAGGAAAGCACATATGAAAATAAAGAAACACAATACATCCAACTATTACAACTAGAATCTTTTCATTAGATCACAGAGCCTTTGCATTAAATTCTAGTCAAAAATTCAAATTACATACAATAGATATCATCTACCAAATTTTCCAACCAACCTAGCTTACATCAAAAATATGAAATATATAAATGAGGGTGCCTCTTGGGCTACCCTTCTTCCTAACTACTAACCCTTAGAACTAGGAAAACTGGACAACATGCATTGGAGACTCTTTGCATAGTGTTTCCAAAAATAGACAATAAGCACGCCCTTTTTACTTATGAATGTTCACAATTTATCCATGGGATTTGATCATTGGTCAGGCTCTGGCATGGAGAAAATATGTGTCACTGTGTTCCTTTGAGTAGGTGTCCCAATGAAAAGGTGTCCATCAGAAGCATGTTGTCTGTAAATAACAGCTTCGATTTTAGTGATGTGATCATTTGCTGAGAGCTGTGCATAGAAAGTAGTTGTTAGAATGTCATGGTCGTTATCAAAATGGTAGAAAGATTTAGATAAAATGTATCTTTAAAAACTAACAAGATTTGTCTCATCTTTAGCAGGTGCAGAGACAGGTGCCAACTAAACTTTTTTTTCTTGCACATTGGTGAAAGCTACGCGGGCTTCTTTCTTGATCATTTCAAATTCTCTGGAATGTTTCACATGCCTTTCTTCTGTCAGTATCTATCCGTCTTGCAGATGTACAATGGTTTCTTGCACCTCTCTGAGGTTCATTTTCAACCATGCCATGTTCCCTTCGCAACCCTGTGTTGCAGACGCTTCTGTGGATTTTGTCGTTATTTGTCGCTGTAATTCCATGTTTTCTTGATAGAACTCGATGATGGCCAGTTTCAATTGCTTTAGTTGCTGAGATGGCACTAGATCATTCACTTCTGAGATATTCACTCTCCTTGTTCTGCTCATGCCTTCGCGGCTTGATCCCCAATAGGTTCTAGCTAGATGGCGTGCATGAGTCATTCTTTAGCTATCAATCTGACGTATGGTTCTTTTGAAATTTGAGCTTCCACGATCTCCTAGTTTTTTATCAGCTTGCCCCTCCTCCAAGGCATTTTTTGTTGGGGATAGGGGTCTCTTGTTGTGTTCCCTTCCTATGCAAATCCCTCTATTTCATATTTTCCATGAATTGATCTGGTCTTCTCTGCAAGTAAAATAATAGTTCCTTTTACATATTTGGGGATGCTTGTCGCAGGTGAGAATGCATCCAAGTCCCTTTGGGCCTCATACCTTACAATTCTGCTACTCTTCATGCATTTCCTTACGCTATGAGAGGTCTCCATGGTGAAACCAAGGTGAATTTCGCATGCAGTGTATCCAACAAACGTGCATGATGGAAAAGTTCTGATCACACTGGACTGGCAAGGGAAATTTCATATACAATTTCAAGCCTAGTTCTACGACTGGAGAAAATTCCGATCATTTGAGATTTATAACAAATTGGATAGGAGAGGAAATCATGTTGGATGACAGCGAATTGATGGCAACAAGATGTTCCAAATCAAGTTGCAGGTTTTCCATGGAAAATCCCCGCATGTAGAATACATGTTATAAGGCTTGTTGGTCATGCATGATATGAACGCCATGATTTTTCATTCCCTTGACCTCCATAATGAACTGATAATAATTGTTTTACTTGTTGACGCAACCTCTATTAACCACTTGAATCGACCTAGGGCACGTAGAGACCGTTTTCTCGACAGGACTCGACTTTCTTGGAAAAGACATACCCGTACCTCTTAGACAAGTTTTGAATTTGACATCCCTTCCTATTTCCAAGGGCCAAATGGACACTTGATGACCTCAAATTTATGGTGTTACATACCTGACTTCACATGTTTAGGTGCATGGGTCACAACGTGACTTTAAAACCGACTCTAAATTGGAAATAAAAATCATGGTGCTAACAGCTGGCTCCAACAGGGATGTTATCCTCCCTCTGAGGTAGAAATGAACAGTAGACCAGGTGCCTGACCATTGGGCTTTATTTGACCTCTAGGCACTGGGAAAAAAAACTAAACCTATTGACGCAGCTTCTAAGACTTCAGCATAAACGTAGGGCCTTCACTTCGAGCTTCAATTTTTTGCTGACCTACAGACTCAACGCAAAATAAAACGACTATTTACAATGACAAATAAAATAAATGGATTTTATTCCATCGGGTAATATTTTAGGAACCTTCCGTTTACAGGGCTCCAATCAAAACTTTCTCCATCTAATACTTCTAGAAAATAAGCATTCTTTCCGATGTGATCACAGATTCTGAATGGACCTATCCAAAGGTGTTCGAAATTTGCATGCTTCCCTTTACCTTCATTTCTTGCGTCCCATCTCAAAACTATGTCACCCAACTAGAAATATTTTGTCTTAGAATGCTTGTCGAAGGATTTATTTATCTTATCATGATGGAGTTGCGACTGATTATGCACCTGCTCTCTTTCCTGTTGCGTATGAATTAGATGATTAATCCTCCTCTACACAACATTTGGCTTGACCTCCTGTTCTTGCTAGAGCTTTCTGATAGGGGGTTCCAGTGAAGTAGAGAAAATCACATCCATGCCGTAAATGATCTGGAAATGCGACGTTGATATAGATTTCCTGGTGGTGACCCGATCTACCCAGAACGCATAGATAAGATTTTTATGCCAAGCTCTCTTGTTTTCTTGCAGGAGTCTTTTAATAATTCTCAACAGGCTCTTATTTGAAGATTCTGCTAACCTGTTTCCTTATGGATAGTACATCATGGAATTCCCCAGGGTTATGTTATAATCCTGGAAAAATTTCTCAATCCTCTTAGAATTGAATGCGGCTGCATTATCTGTAACGATCTTAACAAGACACCCAAACCTTCACAAAATGTTCATCTCCAAGAATTGGATAATGAGTGTGTCGGTAGCTTGTTTCGTTGGGATCACCTCTATCCATTTTGTGAAATAGTCGATGGCCATGAGTATCCACTTGTGATGTGTAGAGGATGGTGGGTTTATCTCTCCTATTAAATCTAGACCCCACTGCATAAAATGTGCTTCAACTGAGATTGACCTTAGTAGCAAGGACTACAGTTTTCTTCTTCCATCAAAGATGTGACATTCGTGACAGCTAGAGACATCCTTAGATACTTCAGCGAAAATTGTAGGCCAGTAATAGCTCGCCCTTAGGATTTTGTCTGCGGTGGTCTTCCAATAGTGGTGTCCTCCACAGTCGCCTTTGTGAAATTCTTTTATGGCCCACTTTGCATCATCTTCCAATAAACAACTCAACAATATTCCCCCCCGATCTTTCCAGTAGAGTGAGTTGTCCAGGATGCAGAACTTAACCGCTTTGAGCTTGAGAAATATGGCCTTATTCTTACTGACATGCGGAGGGGCCTGGAGATTTTCCAGCATGTAGATGATGTCTGTTCCATGTAGTCGATGAATTGCTGAGGTTCCTGCTCAATTTTTTCTTTTTGGGGACATTCTGACAGATCAACAGTGAAATTCATTCCTACAACGTCACATTCTGACTGTGCCATCAACTTTGCGAGACCCTGAACTTTGATCATATATGTAGGATTTATTTCAAGGTTGTATTCTAACATGTTCACTAACCACTTTCCTCTCCTTCCTTCCGGGTCAGGTTGAGTCAGAATATCCTTTACTGAACTACTAGGTACATAAGAGATAGCATGGGAGTGCAGTATGTATGTCCTGAATTATTTCATCGCTTTTACTAAGGTATATGCCCACTTTTTCATGATGTTGTACCTTAGTGGAGTGTCGTGCAGCATCTGGCTAAAATAGGCTATGGTTTTTTTCAAATCCTGATCATCTTTCTATATCAACACGCCGACAATAGTGTCTTCTGAGGTGAATGATAACAGAAGGAAATCTTCCGTAAAATCTAGGCTAGCTAGTACAGGAGCCTTTTTCAGTGCCTCCTTTATATCCTCAAAAGACTTCTTGGCCTTTGGGTTCCACTTGATCTTGTTTCCCTTCCTGAGCATGCCAATTATGTGTTTTATGATTTCTGTCAAGTTTGGGATGAATCTCCTAAAAAAAATTAGCTTTCCTAGGAAAGATTGTACCTCCTTTTTACTGCGCGGGGTGTCGATCTTCAGGATCCCTTCAACCCTGCTAGGGTTTATCTTAATTTCTTCTTTGGAAATGATGTGCCCTAACAACTTTCCTTCTTCTACCGTGAAGTGGGACTTCTTTGGATTCAGTGATATGCCAAATTTTATGCACTTCTGGAAAACTCTCTTTAGGTGCTCAAGATGTTGTTTGTCGGAGGTAGAGTACACAGTGATGTCATCTAGATAAATCACAATGATTTTTTTCCTTTCATTGGAAAACACGATGTCCATGTCCCTTTGGAAAGTGGGTCCAGCATTCATCAGGCCGAATAACATCTTGGCGTACATGAACGTTCCCCATGGAGTTGTGAAAGTCATCTTCTCTCTGTCATCCGGGTGGACCATGATCTGATTATATCCTAAGAATTCGTCTAGCATAGACATTTTCTGGGACCCCACCACCTTTTGCAGGATGTAGTCCATTTTAGGAGGGGGATAGTGGTCCTTGAAAGACACTTTATTTAAATTTCGAAAGTCCACACACAGTCTTATCTCGCCACTTTTCTTCCTTAAAGGTACCAGATTAGCTACCCACTTCGAAAATCTCAAAGAAACAATGATTTTAGTATAGAAAATCTTTTTTACCTCTTTCTCGACCAACGAAAGTTAAAGGGGATTTATCCATCTCAGCTTTTGTTTAAAAGTTTTCTGATCTTCCTTGAGAGGGATAACATGTTGGATCACTTTGGTGTCATACACTTTCAAGTCATTGTAGCTCCATGCAAAGACGTCTGGGAAATATTTCATGAGCTTTATATAGTCCTGCTTGACCTCTGGATGAAGTGTCTTGGATAATTTTACCATCTTCGAGTTCTCCTCAGTCCTGATGTTGCAGTCTTCCACGTCTTCTTCACTTGTAGTGATCCTGGGGTTCTTAGCCACATCATTCTCATCAAACATATTTTCCAGTGGCACCGACCCCTTTGGAATAATATTATTTTTCAATTGTATTATGTCCCTTCCTACGATCTGGTTTTGGAGAGGGTCATCACCACTACGTGCATCTGAGCTCTCATCTTAGTTGCTGCAACATTACTCATCAATGTTTGTGTTATAGAACTCGTCGCTCATAAGGAGGAATCTTTCCACCTGTTTGTCATCATCAAACACTTGCCAGTGTTTGATATTATCAGGCACTACCGGCATGTGCCTTACCTAGATTTCATACCTTTTGTTTGGGAAGATGGGGGTCTTAAAAATTGAGGCCGAGGTGGCCAATGCATCGACGATCTGATTTTTCTCTCTGGGGATAGCAAATAGATCATATTATAAGAATCCTTCGATGAGGTCCAAAGCCAAAAAAATTTATGCCCTCAGCCTGGGGTGTTTGGTATGATATACACCCTTTACCTGATTTATGATCTACTCTAAATCCCCGCGCACCATTATCTTCTGTGCACCCAATTATTTCAGAAATTGTAAGCCCAAGATCAATGCTTCATATTCGGCCATGTTGTTAGTGCACTCAAACGTGAGCTTGTATGAGCACAAATTCATCCTTGCTTTAGGGGGGCTCACCCATATGTCGGTCCCAACTCCTTCTCTGCTGACTATGCCATCAAAACTCATGTTCGACACCCTTTTTTCCATGCAGTCTTTTGGGTTGGCGCATTCTGTTGTTTCCCGTACAATCTCCTCATCAGATATTACAATGTATGTCGACTCTTCTTCTTCAAAATTCATGTCATTATAGAATATAGAAGACCCCACCTTAGTGTCGCCAACGTATATGAGATGATTGTGTGGCTGTGTCTTTCTTTTTACCATGTACTTCAACAGCACATCTCTGTACAACCTTCTATCATGGCCAAAAATAGGGATAGTGGCATATGACATATCCATATGCAACACGCCTTTCAACTTTGCATCCCACAACCTTGAGAGAAGCATGTCAAATTTTGGGGGTATGTCTACGATGACCATGTCCATGACCATGTTATTAGTGGGGATTTGAGCCAACGATACAACTAGGTATTTGTTAAGGCCCAAACATTTGAATTTCTTCGAATCAAAAGAGAAAAGGTCTTTATATGGCCCAGTGACATCCAAACCTAGTTCATACATGATCACCTTCGGCATGAGATTGTGTGACGCGCCAGAATCCAGCATGGCATTATGTAGGTTCATGTCATGGATCTTCAGACTAATGTAGAAAGGATCGACATCTTCAGTATCGCTTTCTCTTCAATGCGCAGACCAAAAAGGATGACGGGGTGATCATATTGAAGATTTAGAGTATCGGGGGTCCCCCCTGCTTTCAACATTTTAATGATTTTTTCCCAATACTCACCCCTTCTAACAACTTCATTGAACAAGACAAAGATTTTTATTTTGGCCATATCGTGTTCAAAATTGAAAGGGGGACAAGTTTTCTCTACCTCTTTATCGCTCGCCTCCCGGCCTATCTCCAGGGCTTCCTTCGGGACCTCTTCCTTCGACTTATCTTTCTTTGTCATGTCTTTGGTTGCACTGTACGACCTTGTTCAGATTGTGGAAGGAGTGTCTACCGAAGGATTCCTTATGGGGTTTGTCTGTTGAGACTCGGTAGGCACGTCCTTGCTCCGGAGGTTATACTTCTTCTGGAACTGCATGATGGCGTTTTGATAGCCTTTCTTGAACTCTTTTGTCTCCCAAGACAACGCATCATCTATTTCGAGTATCATATCATCGCTGACCTCTGGCATGAATTCTTTGTTCCTACTCATATACTGATCATGCTCACTCTTTTTCAAGAACACAGATGGGTTTTGGTCATCGCAACAATGTATTTGGTCATCGAACGTCTGGTCAAAATCCTTGTAAGCTTAGTTGTTCTGAAAAGGAGGTCTCGTTTGCTGGTCACCTTGATCCCTTCTCTCTTTTTGTTCCCTCTATCTCATATGAGGGATTTGACCTCTTCTAAGGTTCGTATTTCTGGGAGGTGGATCATTTTGTTCTCAGATAACAATTATGTTTCCCATGGACATCCTCTCCATAAAATTCTCCATGGTCTTCATTATCATGTTGAACGTTTCGTTTGAGGACCATGACGTTGATGGCTGTGCATCTCCCTGGGGTCTCTTGTCACCTTGGTTGAACCTTGGTTTTATTTTTCCTGATGCCATCATGTTTACTTCGACTTCAACAACATTTCTCATTATAGAATCTATATTCATTGATATTCTTTCTCTTAACAACAAGGCAAAATCATTTTCGAAGGAATCCGCATACCGCAACTACACAACACCAGGTGCAACTTGAATTATGTAGGAATCAAGTTGTACACCTTCAAAAAATGGGCCAAGAATTCCTTCATCATCTCTTCTGGTTCTTTCTTCATTTTATTTTATTGTGTTAGCAACTACAAAATGTTTTTCTTGTCTCCCCATTTATCTAGGAACGACGTCTCGAATGCGACGAAGTCCCGAATACTCACGGGCAGGAGGAATTTGAACCATTTTCTTACATCTACCGAGAGGCTTTGAGCGAAAAACCACATATTTTCATCTACGTAGTCCACCTTCTCCAGGTCGATGAAGTCATTAAACCAATCTAGGTGCCTCTGAGTGAAAACATTTCCCTTAGCATCATAAAGCTTGATCCTCTGGCTATAATTTTGAGGCAAGTCATGCAATTAGGCAGGCAGGATGAGGGGAGTGAAATGGGTGGCCATAGCCCTGGGAGGATTCAGATTCTAAGGGATATTATTTGATACCAGGGGAAATTTCTTTGCGTCGAAAAAAGTCTCGTCCAAACTAGGCTCTGACTTCGAATAGAACAGAGTTTGCTCAAAGAATGCATTGAACTCAAGGTCATTAATGCTCTACACGTCATCTTTGGGAAAGGACAAGCTTTTGTCTAGGTAGTAGAATGGGTTCGACACTTTCTCTCTAGCCTTGCGAAGAATCTTCTCGAGGTCGTACATTGGTTCCGAGGGGTTTGGGTCAGGATTTATTCTGGTGTAAATCATCTTTGGAGCCAGATTTCCTGAATTGTGCTACTTGAGGCTATTGGTTTGTTTGGACTGGAGTCGCCAGGGTAAGGATTTCAGACGATATGGATGTTTGTCCCTTTTCTACCCTCAGGGATCAAACTACAATGTTTTCATTCTCCCGAGGAAAATCTATTCAATTTCATCCCCAACAATGGTGCCAAAATGTTAGCACTTCGTAAATCCATTCAGCTCATAAATCGATGATGAAGGTAAAATTTTCAACCAACTTTGGGACCCAAAAAATAGCCTTTCGGATCTGGAGAGGGGTCTCTCGAAAATGGTGGGGTCTAAGTGCAAGATATGAATTTGAAATAAATGGCTAGATTTAACACCTATGATAAAATGGGTTCTAGTTATATTGGTGCAGAAAGGTATGACATGGGATATGGGGTTGATCTGAGGAAAAAATGGGACAAATGACTTAGTGACTGGATTTGAGAGGATAAGACTAGGTGAGCAACATCCTTCAGTGTAAAACCATAATGTGTGGTAGGAGAAATTAAAGGAAGTAACTCAGGAGCGTCGCTGTGGACGAAGTCAGAGTTTTCTTTAGAGGAAGACGTTTTTTCTAAGTGGAGCAAACAAGGGGCGATGTATAGAGAATCCCCAGGTTTGATAATTCGTTCCAAAATAGACAAAAGGAGATATGAAATAAAGATA
>JASDQU010243299.1:56870-75141 GCA_032191745.1 Picea mariana | reverse complement strand
AAGGATTTATCAATCAATGAATTTAAGCTAAGAACAAATATACGAAAATAAATCGACTTACAAAGTTAGAACGATACATAAAAAATTCAGAAGGAAGAACGTGGGCGACGAGGGGTTGGAGGCAATTTCTTAGAAAACGATAGCAGAGTAAAAATGACTCGATGTTTTTAATCAACTAGGTAAACTTTTCAAATGAATTAACAAGAGTGGTAAGAATTTAGTCTAAGTTATGTTTATTAAAAATTTCCATTCTCAGTGTAGTTTGGATATTAGAATTCCATTGTTTTAATATAAAAGAAAAAATATACAGATATTAAAATTCACATTGTAAAGGGTTTCCTTCAATAGCCATTACGTTAACTGGAGAATCGTTCCATCCAATAATAGGTTCATTATCAACACAACAAGTAATTCAAAATATTACAGCTGAGAACACATGATACCATTGTTTACACCAATTAGATTAACAACAGACCAATAAATTTTAAAAACTATCTCCATTCATTCATTGTTCTTTATATATGAGTTACCACCCACATTTTCCAATCGCTATAATCAATAGAATAACATATACATTTTTATCAATTCCTTCATTTAATTGTTAATTAGCATAATTGCGAACTCGTGTATACTAGTTCTAGTTGCAAAAATATGAATTAAAATATTACGCAGTCTCGTAATAATAATCGTCAATTAACATAGATATAACAAAAACTTGACAATATATTACATAAAATAGATTTATTTAACATCAGTTATCAACATACAAGTCGAGGTCTAATTATCAACAATTTTAAATCTTAATTATCATAACCAGATTTCATTGTTGTTGGTGGTGATCTTCAATCCAAAGCTTGCACAATAATAGTGATTGCTTGCCAATCCAAAGACTTTACCGGTACCTCATAGCCAACACTAGGGGTACTCTTCTTCCCCCTTAGCCCCCCGAGCCACAAAGGGGCAACACACAAGAAATCATAACACAATAACTCCCAAGCTTGTCTCACAAGGAAGAGCTTCCACTCTTTCTCAATCTTGAATTCCCAACACTCACAAGTAAAACACAGTCAAAACAAATTTTGGAAGCATAAAAGTACTAAGGAAAGTGAGCTATATCCATCCCTTATACATCATTTATTTTATAAAATTTCACTCAGTGACACATGTCCTCATGCACAATTAATTAACTTTTTAAATTATTTTAATCATGATTATTCACTCACACACTTGTCACACTCTCCCCAAGTTGCACAAGTAATTACCCTTTTTATTTTAATTAAAAAGCCAATTTTCCTCACATTCTCCAACGTTCTTATTTTCTCTCTTAGTTGTCCCATTCTTCCCAAAGTTCTCATTTAATGAGTGTCCCCTAACTAGATATTAGTTAGAGTTGGATTAGGATTCTTATTTTAGTTAGACTTAGTGGTGATTTGACTCATGTTATCCTAAGTGTACACCTATTCTCTCATGTTTTAATTTCTTTCTATTTTAAAAATCTCTTTATTATTTTCATGCACACATGTGCATTTTACCCAACCTCTAATTTTTATCACTCTTTTTTCTAGATTTTAACTTTATCTCATTTCCTTTAATTTATTTAATGTTTTTATTTAGTTTCTCATTTAAACTTAGACTTAGATTTAGTCGTAAACTTAGGCTTAGACTCTTGTTAGGCTTCTAGTTTATTATTTAATGATTAATTAATACCCTATCTTATCAAGGTCTCATCATTTTATTAATTCTCTATGCCATCTAGATTTATTGACTCACAATTTAAATTTCGCGACGTGTCCTTCCAGACGCACCTCCATGCTCCAAGGGTGCCACTCTCCCTTGACTGGTTTTGTAAGTTTGTCCAACCCTTGGACTCAACACTCCATTTGATCGAACTTGTGAGAGACTAAGGGATTCTAAATAATAAGGATTCTACCTTATTGTGCACCCTTTATATTTTCTCATGAGTGATTATCTCAGTCTGCCCTCACAACATCATGTGCCTCTCAGACTAGGTAATTGTTAACGTACAGTCAATTCACGGTGGTGTTGACGATTAAAATCGCAACGATGAATACTGACCGCAAATGGTTGCTAATATATATTATTTATTATGATAGTAATAATTAACTATTAGGTGGGACCCCCTTGTTGACTAGAGGCGCTATGATGGATGTGTTACGCTTATATGTTTGTTGTTGTTATAATGATGCCTACGTAGGCTTCTACGGTTGATGATGCAAGTCTTAGTTTCATTCGTTATGACAACATGGTTGGTTGATATATTATTGCTAAATGTTGTTGATGGTCACTCACAATACAAGGATGTGCTATGGATATAAGGATTATTTTGTTTTACAGGTGTTATGTTATGCATTACAAATTGACTAATGAGCTTATACATGATTTTATGCAAAGGGATAATAAAATGATATGGGAGTTTGATCAAAACAAAAAATAAAAAGTCAATGGATAAGTCCTAAGGTTATGGAAAAAAAGATTGTATACAAGCCTTAAGGTATATATAATGGTGACAAATGAAAAGTGTTGGACCTAGTTTCTATATTGTGCGCTTTGGTTAAAGGATTTGATGTAAATCATATATTGTAACGTTTAACATATGGAATTTGTTAAATTTTTTATATGTTTCGGGTAGTGCACTATAAAATGGATATGGAATTGAATTTATGAAATGAATATGTGTTTTAATGGTTGAGGTTATGGTAATGGGTTGGATTGTACATTGAAATTGAATAGGACCAGGTGAGGAAGCAACGTGCATTTACTGCACGTCACTCCAAACCACCCTTGTGCCCATCACCCTAGCCATAGTTGCATTTTGTTTTCGACTTTGGTGGTTGTGGAAGCTCCACGATTTTGAGGTTTTGAAAGAAAAATATTGTTGTGTTAAAACCTAGCATGGTCATGTTCCCATTTAAATTTAAAAGACGCCTATCTGTGATATGGTTATGTTCTCCTCGCACATTATATGGCTCTATATTTTATTGAGCATTTATTTTAAAGGAAAGTATGTGCATGTTTAATGTACATGGATCTCAGTTCAAGGTTACATTTTCTTCGATGAAATGTTTCTTTCGAATCAGGATTGGTGTCAATTATATTTTTGAAGCCCTGTGTGTGATTAAATCGGGCCCGATTATTTGTTTGAAGACAGTGGATTGTGTCAATTGGTGTTGAAAATTCGACTATTGGTGGTTAATACTGGGTCTGCTATTATTTGATTGCAATGGATGAATATTGGATATGGATTTTTGGAATCACAGTGCATGTTATATTTTGTTTTAAAAGGGAAAGGTTTAGCGTTGGAATGTTATAGACTGTTGCTCGAATGGTTGTGATGTTATTGAGAAATTGGAAATAATATTTGCATAGTTATTGTATAAGATGCAAAGATTGATATACTGGAAGAATTATGGGCAATGGAATTGAATTTTTATTGAAGTGAATAAGAATTTTATCTGAAATTAAAGGACAATTAAATGATTTGGTTTTTTTGGATGCTTATTAGATTGTGATTGGGACATAGAGACGGTTGTGTTTGATTCAATTTATTTTATGAACAATATTTGTTTTATTCCCTCTAATACTATCAATTTTTCGCTCTTTATATCCCCCTCATGATCCCAATTTCATTTTACACGCCCTGTTCTATAAAATAAATTAAAAAACTATGTATGACAATGGGAAAAGATGACACAGAAATAGCTGGCAGCCGACATGTTTTGGTATTGATTACACAGTTAATTATTTAATGAATTTTGGAGCAGTACTTGTGTTCTTACTCCCTGTCATGCTACCACTTTTTCTCTCATTGCAACCCCTCCATATATCCCATGAACCCTGTTTCACCCCCTTCTCATTTGACAATTATTAAATAATCATTATGGATTGAATTGCACGGGTCATTTGTTAATCTCGGAGCCAAACTTTGTTTCATATAAAGAGAATGTCATGTACGGTATGTTAAGGGCTAGTTTATAATAAATTGTTTCATACATGATGACTTTCTTCAACAGAGGAAATCATGGCAGAAACAATAGAGGAAGAGGTAGTTGGAACAGAGGGCCTAGAAGGCCCCGATTCGCAATTGATTTTGATGTCAATCCTCGAGAGTTGAACCTGATTTTTCAATTTGGGTTCTTCAATTGGATTGGGAAAGGGATAATTCATCCTAGACCAGAGAGGCCTCCCTTCTTGCCCCCAAATATCACTATTGTCCATGTGCCTCCCCATGTATCTATGCAACCAAAATTTCTCGAAAATGATGGATGTCAGGAGATTTTTCATTCAGTAGTCTTCCACCATTGTGGATGGCCCAACTTGTCATTGCTTCCTCTTCCTCCACATGTAAACCCAAATTCTCAAATTTCCCCTACACACTCATCTGTTTGGTCCTCTCATACTAGAAAATGACTTAAAACCTAGGCTCCCCATGTATAAGACAAAGGTAACGTTGTTGCTTCCCCCTCATCTCCTTCAAGTGACTCAGGTAAATCAGTTTCCTCTCGAATGCACCTGAGGGAAAATTTATCCCATGTTATTAGTGAGATTAAGCCTCAACGTTCCACCCATCCTAGGCTAATTATGGGAATTCCAAAGGGGACAACAATGACAGAAGAAGGATTTCCTCTCAAACTAGAAAATATGGATTTTGATAAATGTGTTTATAGTTGAGTTGTTGAAAACAATGGACTGTAGAAATTTTTGGACAACAATCTATTTTTTGGATAATGTGGATATTTTCATGTTTTGGATATAATTTGAAATAATTTTGATATTTAAATTTAAAATTTCATAAATATTTATGGGAGTTACAAGGAGACATGTGTTTAATTGGTTGTCTAATTGTGTTTATTTTTGTAAATAAATAAAAGGCAGTCACAAGGGGTCCCACCTACGTAGTTATTATTTAATAAAGACCCTTAATTATTATTATTATTACTTCCCCTAAAATAAAAATTAGTTAATTTTAATTGGCTTAACTAAAGGAGGTAGTTGAACTACTCCAACTGATTTGAAATGCATAAAAGCCAAAAGAGAAGGAAGAATAAGGGGATAATAGAAGGAGAAAGAAATACTAAGGTTTTCTCTTGTGTTTCATGAGATAGTTCAGTTTCCATTCATTCTTCAGTTCATTAAAGGCCAAATTATCTTTTTTTGACAGCAAGGTCCTGTTGTAGACAACAAGGTTCAAAGATGAACCATATCATTTAGATGCTTGTT
Source organism: Picea mariana (assembly GCA_032191745.1). Taxonomy (NCBI): domain Eukaryota; kingdom Viridiplantae; phylum Streptophyta; class Pinopsida; order Pinales; family Pinaceae; genus Picea; species Picea mariana. The sequence continues at coordinate 69,903 of JASDQU010243299.1, read as the reverse complement.
TTGGAGTTGTTGATCTATCTTTGATAGTCTATGTATACTTGTATGTTTATGGATTGAGTTTCATAACTGATAAAGGATATTGTTCAAAGTCAAGTTGGCAGCAGTCTGTGGCAAGCTGATCCAGATTTTAAAAGTTCATTTTTTACTTCTTGTCATAGTTCTTTTGTATGGCCATCATAAGGGATATCTAGATTTGACCTTGGTCCATGCCCCCATAGGTATTTTGTAAAGAGAAAGATACTTTTGATTTCTTGGAATGAAATAAAGTGATTGTTATTCTATCTCATTTGTGTTAATATGTTACTTGGTTACTTTTGCTTTTGATATCTACATTTATTTTATGCAATCTATATATTTTTATAAAATTACATAAAAATTTCATATTTTGCAACAAAAATTTCATTTAAAAAATCAGCCTAAGCCCTTGTAATTAATACTTGTGGATTTGGAAATATGTTTTGAGGCAATAAAACATAGGGTGATATTCCAGACTATCTTTCCTTAGCCAAGCAAGATTCGAAAATGCTTGAGTAAGATAAATTCATATATTTTCCTCTACATTTATTTTGGCAACCATACTAGGGAGATATTCCATATCTCTCTAGTTGATTGTAATCTTGATTATCATTGAATATATTTATATTTATTCTTTTGATTCTTTGATTGTTTCTTTCTTCATGACTGTACCTATTACAAGGCATCCCAATATCAAACCCGGTCTTAAAGATTAGACCAACATTGCTTTAACCTTATTTAATACCATCTTAGAGACCACTAATACCCAGGTTGAGCTTGAATGCTCGTGAGCAATAATTGAGAAAGGCATAAGTGTCCAAGAACATTGGGAATCTATGAAAAGATAGCCTAGGAATCATCCATAACTTTCTTTTTCCTAAAGTTTTGATCTTTGTTTCATGTAATTAAACCCTCGCATCCCTAGAATAAGAAGAGGTTTATCACCTGAGATCAACCCTATTGTTGATATAGGAAGAAGAAATATTGTTTTGTTAACCCAACAAAGTAATCTAAGGAGAATTTTGTCTGATTTAGCCAATTCATCTTTATCTCCCTTACCTATCATTCACAATATGGCATCTAGTGGTGGCTCTGGTGGCACTGGAGGTGCTTTGACTTCTCAACCCTCAGCCTCATCAGTGATTGGAAGATTGTATAGCCATCAAATTCTGGTCCAATCAACTACAAACCCCACCAAGGTCATTAAAAAGTATGGTCTCTTTTAATTTGAAGAATATTCTACTACTACTCTGTGGCATGTTTCATCTTTGCTAAACTTATCACATGTCACTCATCCTCTTCCCAAATTCAAAGAGAATCTCCCTACATTTTCTAGGAATAACACAGCCAATGCTAATGAACACTTGGTGCTATTTTCTAATTCCTGTCACAACATAGGAGCCAATGCCAATGACACTTGTATGTGCTTATTTGTTAATTCCCTTGAAGGGAGGGAAAATGACGATTTATTTGATATTCCTCCCAATATTCTTTCCACTTGGGAGGAGTTATTTTATTGGTTTAAATATACCTATGGGAGGTCTAAGAGCCCAACCGAGTGGTTACAAGAGTATAATAACATTGCTTACAAGGATAGTGAAACTATCAAGTCTTTCAACTTATGTTTCACCAAGTTATATAACCAAATTTCTAAACTTATTCACCCTCAAAACCAAGTTGCCTTTATGCATTACTATAATGCTCTACCTTCTCCCTACTGCCATAGGCTTGAATAAAAATCCATTGACAACCTTGGTTATTCTTTGCATACTTGTCTAGAGTATTAAGAATAGCTTGAAAGAACAGGTCTTCCCCAGAGAGACTCAATTAAATAGACGAACATGTACAGCCTCTTACAGCTTGTACAAGACATGAATAACTGAATTATAGCATATGAGTGAAAGGGAAATTTCCCTTCACTTTCCCCTGGGGCCTCATCTTCTTCTTCACCACCCTTTAGGAATCCTAATGAAAAAAAAAATCAGCCTAAAGCCGTCATCCTCATAGTTAGTGTAGCCTTTGCAAGGAACACCATGAGGAAAGTACTGGTGAGTTAAAGAAGAGTGCCAAATATAAAATCTTTGGTAAAACGCCTGCAACTACTATTGTTGTTCTAGACTTTGCATAAGTAGAGGATGTCATGATCATAAATACTAGGAATAAATCCTATGCTTCGAAAGGTAAATATGATCCTCCTCACACTTCTTCTAGCCCGAACTCATCTTCATCAACTGCTACTATACAAGTTTCTAAAAATCCTGATAGTCAAGGAACCCACTCCCTTCTTCCCTCTTCCAAAAAACAAATTCTCAATCAATTGGTTAATATTAAAGCTAATGCTACCCTCCTCAACATGGTTGTTGTCCCTGAGCAACGAAATCATCTGAAAAATTTCATGGAAGGAAAATCATCCATTGTAGCCAACCTCTCTGAAGAGGTAGATGAAGAGGATTNAAAATTTCATGGAAGGAAAATCTTCCATTGTAGCCAACCTCTCTGAAGAGGTAGATGAAGAGGATTCAACTGTAAATAAAGTAGGTGTACATAATTTTAGACACTCTGTAAATAACCCCCTTGTTTTTCATTTCTGTAAAGATTATGGAAAAAATATCCCATTGTTGTTTGATTGACAGTGGTTCGGGCCCAAGTGTAATGTCGAAGATTATTATGGAAGAGCTAGGATTGTCTTGTACAAATGAAAATTCCAGAAGCATGCTCTCTTATAATAGTTTACAATAATCGACCATAGGTGAAATCAAGGATGTGACCTTGGTTTTGTGTGTGCACCCTGAAATAAGGACAACCCTTAATATTCAGGTAATTGACATGCCAATGATTAATTATTGAATCATCTTAGGAAGAGACTGGCAAGCATTGATAGGTGGATACCTCTCACTTGATGGGAAACACTTATATGTTCCTCGGAATGGTAAGAACATTATAGTCTTAAGGTTGGGAAGAATTTATCCTTATATAGAAAGAATCCCACAGCCTAGTGTGAATTACATTGAGGAGGACCTAGGAGTATATTCCATCTTTGCAGATGAGGAAAACACTACCTTGGAAAAAATCGACATGGAGGATGGGATGTGGCATATGCACTTTGATGGTTCATGATCCAATTAAGGAAATGGAGATGAAATTATCTTGTACTCTCCTGTGTGTAAAAATCAAAAATTTTCCTATAGGTTAGAGTTTGCTTGCACAAACAATGTCACTGAATTTGAAGCGTTACTACTAGGCATTGAAAATGCCTATAATTTAGGTTGTGGTCACCTTATAGTTTTAAGGGACTCCGAACTTGTTTTAAACCTTGTACATAAGATATATTCTCCTAGCAAAAATTTAATGAAATGTTACACCCAAATTGTTTGGGCACTTATCTAGAACTTGTTATCTTTCAACATCACTCATGTTAAAAGGGAGTTCAACTCAATGACTGATAGGTTAGTTGTTTTTGCAGCCTCTCCTACTCGGAAACTTCCACCACAAAGACCTGATTGAACCTTTCAATATTTGTATCATCTATATATCCCTGACAATGTAGAGTCATGGCAGTTTTTTCCTAGTGATGAGAGCATCTGTGATTTCATAAAAAATGAACCTTATAAGCCTAAGGAAATTATATCAATGGAAGATAAAAAAATTATGAAGGGCTTGACTCATCTAGAAAGCTCATTTTCATCGAGTGATGTAGTAAACAAATAAAAACATAAAGAAGATGAGTCAAAAAGGAAAGTGGGTGAAACCATTTCCTTGAACATTGGGACACCCGATTTTCCAAATAATGTTAAGATAGGTGACAAATGTTCTAATGAAGAAAAATTGAAGTTCACCGAGTTACTGGGTGAATATCAAGATGTTTTTTCATGGTCTTATGAGGATGTTCATGGTTTTGATCCTACTCTTATAGAACATGCTATTCCTATCAAGGAGGGAATAAAACTAGTTAGGAAAAAACAAAGACCCATTAACCCTGCACTGGAAGCAAATATTCAAAAGGAGTTGGAAAAACTCTTGAAGGCTAGGATAATTTTCCCTGTTAAGTATTCTGAGTGGGTTTCTAATTTCGTTCTCGTTTGGAAAGTGACTCGTCATATTAGATTATGTGTTGATTTTCGTGCATTGAATAGGGATAGTATTAAAGACCATTTTCCTCTCCCTAATATGGAAATGATTTTGCAGCAAGTTGCAGGGTCACAGATGATGTCCTTACTTGATGATTTTTTTGGTTACAATCAAATCAAGCTAAAAAGGACAGATAAATATAAAACCACTTTTATTACACGTTGGGGAACTTTCACTTATGAACGTATGCCTTTTGTCTTATCTAATGCAGGTGCCACTTTCCAAAGAGCCATGCAACTAGCTTTTGATGATTTGATTAGAAAAATTATTCAGATTTATCTTGATGAATTAACTGTGTATTCTAAAAACCGATCACATCATTTCGGTCATCTTAGAAAGATTCTCATGCGATGTAGGAAATTCAACATTTCTTTAAATCCTTCTAAGTCTATCTTCGACGTTACCAAGTGCAAGATCCTTTCGCACATTGTCTCTGATTCAAGAATACACATAGATACCGAAAGGATTGTTGCTATCCTAAGTCTTGCTACTCCTAATTCCAAAAAGGAGGTTCAAGCCTTTATGGGTATTATCAACATTGTCCATAGGTTTGTTCCTAATTTTGCTATAATGGTCAAACCAATTCACAATCTTCTTAAGAAAGATCTCTCATTTTCTTGGATGGATGACGTTGAAAATGATTTTGTAAGGATCAATAAGCCAGTCAGTTCCGCACTGATTTTGGTGAAGCCAGATTTTGAGAAAGAATTTATTATATATACTAATGCCATAGAGGAAGCAGTTTTTGCTATCCTCATGAAATATGATGACCAAGTTAATGAAAAACAAGTGTCTTACATGATTGAAAGATTGTCATATGATGAGTTTAAATATTCCTATATTGAAAAAAATGCTTTCTCTCTTGTTAAAGCTGCTGAAAAAATTCACCACTTCATCTTAGGTAAGCACACGCTAGTAAAAGTCCCTTTACCTGCTATCAAGTTTTTACTCTCACTGAATTATCTTTCATGGAAGCTTGCACATTGGCTTTCTAAGATATAGGATCATGATATAACCATCATGACTTCTAAAACTATCAAGGGACGTGACTTAGCCCTTCACTTAACTCAGCATGTTGAAGCAAGTGAAGAAATTGATGAACAAGGTAGCTCTCTATCATCATTGTTTTACATTGATAGTCAAATCCTTCCTGTAGCTGAACGTCCTTGGTATAAATATCTGGTATATTACTTGCAAAATCAAATATGCCCAGATAATTTGGATACTCATTAAAGAAGAAGGCTCTGTGTTGAATCTTCTAGATACGTCATTTTAGGAGACTTAATGTTTAGGAGATCTATCGATGGAATGTTACTTCGTTGTGTTAATAATGAGGAAGCACATAAATTGTTACAAGAAACTCATGGATCTTCAAATTTTGTTATTCATGTAGGAGGTCACTTTTCTTCTAAAACTACTGCTTTTAAAATTATTAGGAAAGGGTATTATTGGCCTTCAATATTTCATGATTCTTATAATTTTTCAAGATCTTGTGACAAGTGCCAAAAGTTTGTTGGAAAATAAAGTCTTTCTTCTATTCCTTTGCAACTTGTCCTCCCAGACTTTCCTTTTTCAAAATGGGGTTTGGACTTTATTGGTCCTATTAATCCTCCATCTTCAGTAGAACAAGTGTTTATCTTGACAACCACATAATATTTTATGAAATGGACTGGAGTTGTCCCACTTAAGCATTCGCAGGATGAGCAGGTGATTTATTTCCTTGAGAAGAATATTTTTTCCATATTTGGTCTTCCTTTGGAAATTATTACAGACAATGGTATTGCTTTTATTTTTTCTAAGCTAACTTAATTTCTAGCTAAACTAGGGGTTAAACATTTTATCTCATCAGCTTATTATCCACAAGGAAACGAGCAAGGCGAGTCTACTAACAATAATCTGGTTAGAATTATCAAGAGGCTCATTGAAGATAAGCCTCATCAATGGCACACTCTCCTTATTTATTCCCTTTGGGCAGATCGCACTACCACCAAGGTGAGAACTAGTTTCACTCTTTTCCAGCTTGTTTTTGGTCAAGAAGCCATTCTTCCTACCGAGCTGGAACTTTCTTCTCTAAGGCTAATGCGATAGATTGAAGAATTAAATTCTTCCAATATATCTCAAAGAATGAATGAACTCTTGTCTTTAGAAGAGCAAAGGACATTTTCCTTGGATAATATAAAGAGAAGACAAAAAATCGTTAAAAGATATTTCAATAAAAGTGCAAAGGCTATCAAATTTAAGGTTGATGAGAAGGTCCTGTTGTGGGATTTTACTCATGCTGATAGAGGAAGGCATTCAAAGTTCCAAAAGTTATGATTGGGTCCTTTTAAAATAGCTTTTGCCCTGGGCGCAAATTCTTATATCCTAAAGGACTTGCAAGATAAATTGTTTTCCTATAGCACCAATAGTTACCACCTAAAACACTATGTGGAACCAACTTGAAAGTTTAAATGTTGTATGTAATGTTTTATGTATTATAGTTTTTTTTAATTACTTTGATTTTAATTTTTTGTTATTTATTTTATGTTGTTTCATTTCTTCAATTTTATTTCTTTTATTGACTTATTTTCTTTTCAAAATAAAATGTTGGATCAGTTTTTCCACAGTGATGCTATTATGCAAGTATTGTTAATCAATAACAATCAGGTTACACAGTTGTCATGATGTTTTCCCTTGAATACATCATTGAAATTGTCATCCTCTTCAATTGATGTTAGATAAGATAGTTAGTTTTATTCCCTATTCTTCTTTCCTTTTCTTCCATCCACTCCAAGATTCAAAAGAGCACACAAGAAAAAATTTCTCCTTGAAGTCAGGAATTATTTCACATGATTAATTGAATGATTATGCATACAAGGATAAACTCCGTCATACTTAACATTTTCCATGATTTATTCAAAAAATCCCAAACATTTTTCCCTTAAATCGCCCACTTCCCCCTGTTGCATAATTATTTTGATGTCTATTTTCTTGATCTAATATTTACATGGTTTGCGAAACCAGACAATCTTAGTTCTTAATCTGTTGGAAACAGATTTCCCTATGGAGCCTCCAGTTCATTGACAATTAAAATCTCAACGATGAATATTGTCCATAAATGATTTCTAAGCTCTATTATTTATTATGATAGTAATAATTAACTATTAGGTGGGACCCCCTTGTTGAGTAGAGGTGCTATGATGGATGTGTTGAGCTTATATATTTTTTATTGTTATAATGATGCCTATGTAGTATTCTATGGTTGATGATGCAAGTATTGGTTTCATTCATTATGAAAACATGGTTGATTGATATATTATTGCTAAATGTTGTTGATGGTCACTTGCAATACATGGAAATGCTATGGATATAAGGATTATTTTGTTTTACAGGTGTTATGTTATGCATTAAACATTTACTAATGATCTTATACATGATTTTATGAAAAGGGATAATAAAATGATATGGGAGTTTGATAAAAAAAAAAAGGAAAAAGTCTATGGATAAGTTCTAAAGTTATGGAAAAAAATATTATATATAATCCTTAAGTTATATATAATGGTGACAAATACAAGGTGTTGGACCTAGCTTCTATACTATGCACTTTGGTTAAATTATTTGATGTAAAGCATATATGGTAATGTTTAACATATGGTATTTGTTAAAGTTTTGATATGTTTTGGGTGGCACACTATACAATGGATATGTAATTGAATTTATGCAATGTATATGTGTTTTAATGGTTGATGTTATGGTAATGGGTCGACTCATACGTTGAAGTTCAATAGGGCCAAGTGAGGAAGCGACGTGCATTTACTGCACGTCACTCCAAACCACCATTGATCCTGTCACCCTATCCATAGTTTCATTTTGTTTTTCGGATTTGGTTGGTGTGGAAGCTCCGCGATTTAAGGTTTTGAAAGGAAAAAGCAATCCAGTTCTTCCTCAAAGAGATTTTTGCTGGTATGGATCATTTATTTTCCATCCATGATGGTCCCTCTATATTATGAATCAACTTGTTGGCTTGGTATTGGATGAGTTCTATTTTTTTCATGAGTTTCAACTGTGTATCAATGTTGTCTTATGGTTTTCTTTGTGATTACTCTGGAGTATGGGAATTTTAAAAGAAAGAAATGTATTTTATTTCTTTGTAAGCCTGTGCATTGGTTATTGGTTTAAATGTCGTCAGGTTGGGGGTTTAATTCTGGTCTTCTATGAAAACTTGTGATAACGGTACAACGAGTTCTAATTTTTTATTTGTGCAGATTTTTACAACCAGTCTAGGTATTAGTTGTTGTCACCCCTCTTCGTCTTTGTCATTGTTGATTCATTCCTCCATGTTGCAATGCAACTATTGGAAGTGGCATTGTTCTTGCTTTTTTTGGTTGAGCCCCAAGCTATTGGTTGTTATAGCATTTACTTCACTATCATTGAACGAATAACACAGTTGGGTATTGGGTATCACCCAATTATTTAAATGGAAGTTCATGTTGTGTTTAGTTGGCCACTTGCTACGTTCAAGCATGTCATGGTTCTATGCTTGATCATTTTTCCACAATGTTTTAAGCGTTCTCTCCTCTCATCGCTATTGTAGTGGCTAAATGATATGTTCATAACCCTCACTATCAATTTTTTTTTAAAGGTTATAACTTCTATGGTTTTTAGAAAGGGAATGGTCTCTTTGTGTTTTCGAGGATGCTTCCGTGTCTTAGTCAACTTTCATTATCGCTCTGCAATACAGTTTTTACAGAACATGACTTGGCTCTACTGAGCTCAACTTATTTCTTTTTATCCTTGGGCACCTTTTGGTTCTATCAAGATTTTTGGTTATACTTTAAGTGACTGTGGTGATTTAAAAAAAAAAAAAAAAGCGTTCTCTCTGACTTCAAAGACCATCTCTTGATTGAGTCTCTGTATTTCCTCTCTGTGATAAAATAGTTTGAAAAAGAAAAGGGTATGGGATATCTACAGCCCCGATAACTTTCCATTTGGTCGATTATGGTTATTCCATACATTTCTATGTTAAACCCTAGCACGGTCATGTTCCCATTTAAGTTTAAAAGACTTGTGTGTGATATGGTTATGTTCTCCTTGCGCATTATATGGCTCTATCTTTTATTGAGCATTTCTTTTAAAGGGAAGTATTTGCATGTTTAATGTACATGGATCTCAGGTCAAGGTTACATGTTCTTTGATGAAATGTTGATTTCAAATCAAGATTGGTGTTGATTATATTGTTGAAGACCTCTGTGTGATTAAATCGGGCCCGATTATTTTTTTGATGACAGTGGATTGTGTCAATCAATGTTGGAAAGTCGATTATTGGTGGTTAATACTGGGTATGTTATTATTTGATTGCAAGGGATGAATATTGGATATGGAGTTTTGGAATCACAGTGCATGTTATATTTTGTTTTAAAAGGAAAAAGCTTAGCATTGGAATGTTAAAGACTTTGGTTCGAATGGTTATGATGTTATTGAGAAATTGGAAATAATATTTGCATAGTTATTCTATAAGATGCAAAGATTGATATAATGGAATAATTCTGGGTAATTGAATTGAATTTTTATTGAATTCAATAGGCATTATGTCTGCAATTAAAGGACAGTTAAATGAATTTTTTTTTTGGATGCTTATTGGATTGTGATTGGAACAAAGATACAGTTGTGTTTGATTCAATTTATTTTATGAATAGAATCTATTGTATTCCCTCTCATACTATCACTTTTTCGCTCTTTATATCCCCCTCATGATCCCAATTTCATTTTACATGCCCTGTTCTATAAAAATAAATTAAAAAACTAGGTATGACAGTGGTAAAAGATGACACGGAAATAGGTGGCAGTTGACATGTTTTGGTATTGATTGCACTGTTAATTAGTTAATGAATTATGGAGTAGTACTCGTGTTCTTACTCCCTGTCATGCTACCGATTTTTCACTCATTTAAACCCCTCTAGATATCCCATGAACCCTATTTCACCCCCTACTCATTTGAAAATTATTAAATAATTATTATGGATTAAATTGCATGGGTCTTATGTTAATCTTTGAGCCAAACTTTGTTTCATATAAAGAGAATGTCATGTATGGTATGTTAAAGGCTAGTTGCTAAAAAAATGTTGCATACAGGATGAGTTTCTTCAGCAGAGGCAGTCATGGAAGAAATAATAGGGGAAGAGGTAACTGGAACAGAGGGCATAGAAGGCTCCGATTCTCAATTCATTTTGATGTTAATCCTCAGGAGTTGAACCATATTTTTCAATATGGGTTCTTCAATTGGATTGGGAAATGTATAATTCATCCTAGACCAGAGAGGCCTCCCTTCCAACCCAAAAATATCCTCGGTATCCTTGTGCCTCCCATTTATCTATGCAACCAAAATTTCCTGAAAATGATGGATGGCAGGAGATTATTCATCTGGTAGTCTCCCACCATCATGGTTGGCCCAACTTGTCATTGCCTCCTCCACCTCCACCTGTAAACCCAATTGCTCAAATTTCCCTTGTGTTAGAACTCTGTAAATTTTGTCCGACTGAATAGACCAACAACAGAGGTAACTGTTTCAACCAGCTTTAGAGATGAGACACTAGCCTGCTCAACTCAAAGAGGGCTCTCTCGTGTCACTTGATGTTTCTTTGGAAATTGGTGGCTAGATTGGGTTTGTTTTGGGTTTTTTAATAAAATGACTCGAAAAAAGAAGATAGCATTTAGGCTATGGGGTCTAGAATAAATAGAATACATTATCAAACCTGAGAACTATTCAGAGGAAAAGGCTAAATCAGGCAGTGAGTCTGAGTTTATATTTGAAAATTTTGCATGACATCAGAAGAAAAAGAAACACATAACTACAACAGAGCATTATAGAGATGAATTTTGAATAAGTTAAGAAGAAAGAAACATAGTCTAAGTTGCTAATACAAGTGCATTAAATAATGAATTATGGGCCTCTAAATATCCAACTTAGACAGAAGGAAGTGTAAATGAATTATATGCTTACAGGAAATGCATACTATGAGGGGAAAACAAGACTCATATCACTACCAGTTAGAATCTTTTCATAAACAATCCAAAATCTACCTTTGCATTTATATATTCATACTAGCCCCAAAATTTACAAAAGTCTTCCTGCACAGAGGGAAGGCTCCTATTTCTCCATGCTTTACATCCTTGGGATGATACATATATAGATAAGGTTCCTTCATGGAATTCAAAATGTTCATACTTCTAGTAATTCTAAAATTAGAGATAAGTTACAAGGATGAATGATTTATAATAATCATTATCCTGTTTTAAAGGGACCGTTAGGAACATGTTCATCATTTCTAGGCCCTTTTCTTCAACCACCATCTATCCAAAACATGTTGAGATGTACTTATTCCAGTCTGAGAATTTATTTCACTTCATCGATCTCCTCCTTTAGAGTGACCAACCAGGTCAGTTGATTCTCCCCGATGCTTTCAGCCATTTCGACCATGTTTTCTGTCTTCTGTCGTCTAGTCCATTTCTTTTTCACAACTAGCCTGTTGATAATTAGGTCCTTCATGATGGGATTTATCCTAAATTATAATACTGGGTCTATAAAAGGTTATGTATGGAATTTAGTTGCTAATATACGTTCAATTTCCCTTTCCTTCTTACTAGTAGATAAACCCACCATGTTACTTGAATTACTTGTTTGACTGGATATGGCTTGGTTTTCCTTGTCCATGTATCCTAGTATCATGGACACCAAGATGTTCCTTTATAAATTAAAGAGTCAATCTAATAGATGAGATGATATCCTCATACTTGAGAATCGATAGTTATAGATTTCCAATCATGAATCACTGACAGAGTCACTTGCAGGTACGTTGGTTTACCATGCTTAACTAATCCATTTCAAATGATTTAGCTTTTGAGTTCGCTATATGGCGATTTTCACCTAACATCATGCAGTTGTGAAGTACTGAACAAGTGAAGCGGGGTGATTCCAACCACCCATCACCCACCCCACAAGTGCTTGATTTGACATATTGAAACATGTGACATCAGAGCTTTTATGAAAGTGGTTTTAGGAAAACTGCCTTTCACCCTAATGTATCTCTGGAGGCACCGCACGTCCATTTTAAAAACCACAATGCTTTTCCCTAGTCCGCCTTTACATGGTTAAGTCCAGTGCAAGTTCACTACCCGATATGGGCCCCAGCTGTTGATTTGGGTCATTTTACAATTGATGGTCTGTCGAGTTATATGTTTTGCACCTCCGTTATATTTTTCCATACGACGCCAAATATGTCTTGGTCCTCTAAATTATCAATTCTCCAAACTATCATTCTTCTGCGACGATGTAGCTCTTGCTAAATTTTTGAGACTTGGATCCTGTGTGAAAATTGTTATGGTGATAACATAGGCTCCAACTAGGGATGTTGTCCTCCCTGTGAGGTAGAAAATAACTCTTAGACCTGGTGCCTGATCCATTGGATTGATCCCAAAACATGTGTCTGTGCCCTACTCCTACCATATCACTAGTGTCTGCCGAAGTCCAAAATCTGCATGTTTCTCTCAACTGGATACTGAACATTGAATATACTAATGAAACTGATTGTACACAATACTGGAAATATAAACTGAAAATTGCTTGTCCAACAAGCTTATTCATAAATTCCTACCTACCCTAAAATGATGAAATGAATACTCAATCAAGTGATGCTAAAGTGCCAATGCAACCAATCAAGCAATTGGCTTCCTGATTTTTTTTTGCTCACATCTTTCTTAAGAAGGTGGACAAATGTAAATAATGGCAGCTGTAAACAAAATTTGAATCCAAAATCTAAGTTTATGAATGAAACAAACTCCTCCTTCACTGATGACTATAATAGGATGGCCATCGGATGTTGAAAACCATGAAAATTCATTTTTTCTTAGTGAG
>JASDQU010243299.1:22431-49208 GCA_032191745.1 Picea mariana | reverse complement strand
AGAGGCTTTAGTGGGTCGGATTTCTTCAGACAATTTATAATAGATACTGGAAAACCTTCTCCTGAATATAGAGATAGTTTCATTTCCCTACCTTTTCAAGGCATAGAACTCGAGAAGTTGTATATCCAAAGATTTTTCCTTGCCCCAAAACTTTAGAAAAACATTCTTCAACTCCTCCCATGAGCTAATTGTCTATGGATGCAATTTTTTAAACCAATCTTTGGTGTCCCCTTTCAAGGATTGAGAGAAGGCCCTCATACAAACATCGTCATGGTTAATCTCAAATAAATCTATAAAATGCTCAAACCCTTGGATGTGATTTTCAACTGAGATGATATTAGGTTATCCATCAAACACAAGTAGATACTCATGTTGATTCGGAGGGAAATCGTGGAGGACTTGGGGTAGTTTCAGGGGTATGTATCTATGTTGGGATCTAGAGGACGTTGGACTAGGAACGGGGGAAGAGACATCGGCCTTGGCTTGATGGGGTTCATCGACTTGGTCATGGTCATTACATGGCCCAGCTGTAAAAATCTTATCAAAATCAGTGATACAGTGGGGGTATGCATGTGCAACATTAAGAGGAGGATAAATGATTGCAAGTTTTTCATGATTGTCATCCAAATGCAACAGGTAAATAAAAACTTGTTTGGCATGCTCAAGGAAGGAAAAGAAGTAACTTATAACAAATAGTAAAATGATTTAGAAGAGATCCCAATTTGAGTACCTATTTTCCTCCATGATACCTTCCCACTCCCCTATCAATGGATCTCATCTTCTAGTGAAATCTCTGATTTACATTTTAAGCTTGAGTTGATTCACCAATAATGTTTTGGAAGTTGGATTCTGCATTGAGAATGGAGTCGCCATTGAAGATTTGAATTTCCGGATTCTTCTACCAGTAGAATCACCTTCAAACTAATTTTTGATGTGTGGAGTCGCCAGAGCATGAATACAGYCAAAATGTGCCCAAGTGTCTGCTGCTCTTAGACCTTAGAAATCAACCATGTCATTCTTTCTGAGAGAAAATTTTTAAATTTCGATCCCCGACAACAGCGCCARAATGTTAACACTCTGTAAATTTTGTCCGACTGAATAGAAAAACGACATATGTAACTATTTCAACCAGATTTAGAGCTGAGGCACTAGCATTCTCAACTCAGAGAGGGCTCTCTCATGTCACTTGATGTTTCTTTGGAAATTGGTGGCTAGATTTGGCTTGTTTTGGGGGTTTTTAATAAAATGACTAGAAAAAAGAAGATAACATTTGGGCTATGGGGTCTAGAATAAATATAATACATTATCAAACCTAAGAAATATTAAGAGGAAAAGGCTAAATCAAGCAGTGAGTCTGAGTTTATACCTGAAAATTTTGCATGACATCAGAAGAAAAAGAAACACATAACTACATCAGAGCATTACAAAGATGAATTCTGAATAAGTTAAGAAAAGAGAAACATAGTCTAAGTTTCTAAGACAAGAGCATTAAATAATGAATTATGGGCCTCAAAATATCCAATTTAGACAGAAGGAAGTGTAAATGAATTATATGCTTACAGGAAATACGTACTATGAGGGGAAAACAAGACTCATATCACTGCCAGCTAGAATCTTTTCATAAACAATCCAAAATTTGCCTCTGCATTTATATATTCATAATAGCCCCAAAATTTACAAAAGTCTTCTTACAAAGAGGGCGGGCTCCTCTTTCTCCATGCTTTACATCCTTAGGATGATACATATATAGAGAAGGTTCCTTCATGGAATTCAAAATGTTCATACTTCTCGTAATTCTAAAATTAGAAATAAGTTACAAGGAGGAATGATTTATAATAACCGTTATCCTATTTTAAAGGGACCATTAGGAACATGTTCATCATTTCTAGGCCCTTTTCTTCAACCACCATCTATCCAAAACATGCTGAGATGTACTTATTACAGTTTGAGAATTTATTTCAACTCAACGATATCCTCCTTTAGAGTGACCAACTAGGCCAGTTGATTCTCCCCGATTCTTTCAGTTGTTTCGACCATGTTTTATGTCTTCTACTGTCTGCTCCGTTTCTTTTTCATAGTTGGCCCATTTATGATTAGGCCTTTCGTGATGGGATTTAGCTTGACTTCTAATCCCAGGTCTACAGTAGGTTCCGTATGGAATTTAGTTGCTAATATACGTGCAATTTCCCTTTCCTTCTTACTAGTAGATAAACCCGCCATGTTACTTGAATTACCCGTTTGACTGGATATGGCTTGGTTGGCCTTGTCCATGTATCCTAGTATCATGGAAACCAAGATGTCCCTTTAGAAATTAGAGANGATTCTCCCCGATTCTTTCAGTTGTTTCGACCATGTTTTCTGTCTTCTACTGTCTGCTCCGTTTCTTTTTCATAGTTGGCCCATTTATGATTAGGCCTTTCGTGATGGGATTTAGCTTGACTTCTAATCCCAGGTCTACAGTAGGTTCCGTATGGAATTTAGTTGCTAATATACATGCAATTTCCCTTTCCTTCTTACTAGTAGATAAACCCGCCATGTTACTTGAATTACCCGTTTGACTGGATATGGCTTGGTTGGCCTTGTCCATGTATCCTAGTATCATGGAAACCAAGATGTCCCTTTAGAAATTAGAGAGTCAATCTTACGGTTGAGATGATATCCTCATACTTGAAAATTGGTAGTTATAGAGTTCCAATCATGAATCAATGACAGAGTCACTTACAAGTATGTTGGTTTACCATGCTTAGCTAATCCATTTTAAATGATTTAGATTTCAAGTTTGTTATATGGAGGAGTTCACCTGACATAATACGGTTGTGAAGTATCAAATGAGTGAAGCGGGGTGATTTCGACCAGTTGTCACCCACCCCACAAGTGGTTGATTTGATGTATTGAAACATGTGACATCGGGGCTTTTGCAAAAGTGATTTTAGGCAAACTGCCTTTCACCTCGATGTATCTCTGGAGGGGTCACGCGTCCATTTTAAAAACCACAATGGTTTTCCCTGGTCCGCCTTTACATGGTTAAGTCCCGTGCAAGTTCACCGCCCGATATGGGCCCCAACCGTTGATTTGGGTCATTTTACAATCGTTGGTCTGTCGATTTATACCTTTTGTGCCTCCGCTATATTTTTCCATATGCCGCCAGATATGTCCTGGTCCTATAAATTATCAATTCTCCAAACTATCATGATTCCATGACGATGTATCTCTTGCTAAATTTCTGAGACTTGGATCCTGTCTGAAAATTGTTATGGTGATAACACCCTACACACTCACCTGTTCAGTCCTCCCATGCTAGAAAATGACTTAAAATTGAGGCTCCCCATGTACAAGACAAAGGTAAATTTGTTTCTTCCCCCTCATCTCCTTTAATTGACTCAGTTAAATCAGTGTCCTCCCGGATGCACCTGAGGGATGATTTCCCCCATGTTATTAGTGAGATTAAGCCTCAAGGTTCCACCCAACCGAAGGATAATTCTGGGAAGTCCAAAGGGGACAACCGTGACAGAAGAAGGATTTCCTCTCAAAGTGGAAAATATGGATTTTGATTTATGTGTTTATTGTTGATTTGTTGAAAACAATGGATTGCAGAAAGTTTTGGACAACAAACTATTTTTCGGATAATGTGGATATTTTCATGTTTTGGATATATTTTGAAATAATTATGATATTTAAATTTCAAAATTTGGAAATGTTAATGGGAGTTACAAGGAGGCATGTGTTTAATTGGTTGTCTAATTGTGTTTATTTTTTTAAAGAAATAAAAGGGAATCACAAGGGGTCCCACCTACTTAGTTATTATTTAATAAAGAACCTTAATTATTATTATTATTATTAATTCCTCTAAATTAAAAATTAGTTAAGTTTAATTGAATTAACTAAATTAGGTAGTTGAACTACTTCAACTTATTTGGAATGAATAAAATCCAAATGAGAAGGAAGAAAAAGGGGAGAATAGAAGGAGAAAGCAATACTAAGGTTTGCTCTTGTGTTTCATGAGATAGTTCAGTTTTCATTCATTCTTCAGTTCATTAAAGGCCTAATTCTCTCTTTTTGACAGCAGGGTCCTACTATAGACAACAAGGTTCAAAGCTGAACCATATCATTATGATGCTTGTTTCAGAGGTGTTGATCTATCTTTGATAGTATGTGTATACTTGTTTGTTTATGGATTGAGTTTCATAACTGATAAAGGATATTGTGCAGAGTCAAGTTGGGAGCAGTCTGTGGCAAGTTGATCCAGATTTTAACGTTCATTTTTACTTCTTGTCAAAGTCCTTTTGTATGTCTTTTATCAGGGATATCTAGATTTTACCTTGGTCCATGCCCCCATATGGATTTTGTAAAGAGAAAGATACTTTTGATTTCTTGGAATGAAATAAAGTGATTTCTATTCTGTCTCATTTGTGTTAATATGTGACTTGGTTACTTTTTCTTTTGACCTCCATATTTATTTTCTGCAATCTGTATAGTTTTATAAAATTACATAAAAATTTCATGTTTTGCAACAACATTTTCATTTAAAAAATCATCCTAAGCCCTTGTAAGTAATACTTGTGGACCAAGAAATACTTTTTGAGGCTATAAAACATACGGTGATATTCCTGACTATCTTTCCTTAGCCAAGAAAGATTCGAAAATGCTTGAGTAAGATTAATTCATATCTTTTCCTCAACAGATGGGAGTGCTAGTAGGATGTGATAGGGATGCTACCACACATCTCCCTCAAATATCTATTTTATGTGCATGACCCCTTTACTCATTATGTGATTTGGATTAGCAAGCATCATTAAGTCTGCATCCACTGACAAAAACAATGTCAATAATCCATATACATAAATCAATTTTAATCAATAATATATCACATATGCATAAAATGAAATACTCAATCAAAATACAATCCACTCCTTGACTCAATCCAAAGTCCAAGGAAGTCCATTTATGCCTTCAACATCCATAACCTGTCATGCGTCATACACACTCGAGAGAAATCATCAATAATATATGTCAATACATATATACCTGAAAGTAATAATGAATCATAATACATCATCATCTTCATATATAACTCAGAATCAAAATGAAATCATAATGTATTGTAGCCAGATCACTTGCATGCAAGTGTCCTCAAAGAATAAGTCAATATAAGTGTGCTCAGTAGATTAGGATGTTACATGCACCCCCTCTTGTTTTAAACTTCTTCCCAAATTTTGTACAATATATAAATTCAAGTAAATAATTGTATTTTACATAGATATACATTTCTAATGTATCAAACAAATAAGTATATTATTGATGCATCTCATATGCTTCCTCCCATGTAGTCGAGTGTGGAAAATAATTGTCCCACTAGACCTTGACCTGATTGACTATCCAATGTTGTAATTGTTGAGTGCGATGGTCCATAATTTGGATTGGCTTTGCCATGAGAGAACCCCCATATGACACCTACAAGGAAATCATGTCAATAACATGTGATGGATCGATAATATAATGTTGTAAAACAGATACATGAAATGTGTCATGCATACACCTCAGAGAATCAGGAAAGGCTAGTCGATAAGCCACAAGTCCTTTCTTTTCCACAACCTCGAAAGGTCCCACAAATCTAGGAAAGAGTTTAGCACCCTTTCCAAACTTGATCAAACTCTTATGTGGTTTTACCCACAAGAAAGCTATGCCATCAACTTCATAACTATGATCAATGCAATGTGCATCACATAAATCTTATGCCAATCATGTGCTACTTTAATCCTTTGTATTATTGATTACATTTTATCTTCCATTTCTTGGATCACTTCTGGTCCCACCAGGACCTTATCCTCAATTCAATCCCAACTCAACGACGTCTGACATGGTCGCCCGTAAAGAAACTCAAATGGTTCCATCTTAATTGTACTATGGTAACTATTGTTGTATGAAAAATTTACAAATGGAAAGAAGTCCTCCCAATTCGTATGTTTATACATCATGTACATTTGAGGCATATCCTCTAAGATCTAGTTTGTTCTTTATGTTTTTCCATAAGTTTCTAGGTGATGTACTAAAATTCAGTTTTGTTCCCAAAGCCTCTTGGAAACTTGTCCAAAACCATCTGGTAAACACCGATCCTTGATCAGATATGATCCTTCCTGGTACACCATGTAACCTTACAATCTCACTGACAAATAATCTAGCTATTTTTGGCACCTGATACATCATACGTACTAGAAGAAAGTGCTCACTCTTTGTCAAAGTGTCAACTACCAAAAAAATGGAATCGTATATTATTGTCATTAGTGGTAATACAATGATAAAATCCATCGAAATGACTTCCATTTTTGATTCGGGAATAGCATGTGGTTGTTACAATCCTATTGGATGTTTATACTCAGCCTTCACTTGCTTACATTCTAGACATCCTGCCATGTAACTAACTATGTTCGATTTCACTGGACTTTCTGGAAGAATAGAGGCTTAAGGTATGCCTTCATTTTCGTGACTCTCAGATGAGCCATGTAAATTGCTTGATGAGATTCTCTTAATATTAAACCTCTTAATTTGTCATTAGGCGGTACGTAAATTCTATTGTTATACCTCAAAAACCCAACGTTTTAAAATGAATAACCTTCATACTTTGGTACCATCATGGTATATTGTCCAATACTATCATTAACTTCCTTGTACCAATCATCATCAAATTGTAAAGCTAGAATATTTTCTCAAATATTCGTCTTAAGAGGTATTACCGAGAATATGTCTGGTTTATGACTCAACACATCTGCTACTTTGTTCATCATTCCTTTAATGTAAGTAATCTCAAATTTGTATTCTCTAAGTAATTTTGACCAATGCTTATTTCATGCGTTCAAGTCACTCTAAGTGCAATTCATGGTGATCTGTCTTTAATTCAAATTTTCATTCAATCAGATAATGTCTTCATACCCTCAAGGCATATACAATTGCTAATAACTCCAAGTCATGCATTGTGTATTTCTCCTCATGCTTTCTCAATTTCCTTGAAATGTAAGTGATCACTCAACCATCTTGCATCAAAAATCTACCTAAACCTTCCTTGGATGTGTCTACGCATACCAAGAATTATTTGTCATTGTCGAGGAATTCCAATATCAACGCTATCATTAACAACTCCTTAAGATTTTGAAATGCTTCCACAAATTTCTCAATCCATATAAACTTCTTGTTTTTCTTCGTCAATTCCATGATTAGGTTTGTTATATTCAAAAAACCTTCAACGAATCGTCGATAATATCCTACTAAACCCATAAAACTACATACTCTTTGTACATTCATTAGTGCATGAAATTCCATAATATCCTCTACTTCCGTTGGATCCACAATGATACCTTCTCTAGATATGATATGTCCCAAGTAATGTATCATTTATTAGTAAAAAGAACATTTTGATAGCTTCCCGTACAAATTGTTTTATCTTAGACAATGTATAACCAATCTCAAGTGTTCGTCATGCTCTTATTTCATTCAAGAATAAATCAATATGTCATCAGTAAATAATTGAACAAACTTGTCTAGGTATTCATGGAACACCCCATTCATTAAACTAATGAATACCCCTGGGGCGTTCGTCAATCCAAACAGTAAAAAAGTGAACTCATAGTGTTTGAATCTCGTCTTAAATGGGGTCTTAGGGATATATTCCTCTTTAATTAATAACTAGTGATATCCTGTTCTCAAGTCGATATTTGAAAACATTGTTTCTCCTTTCATTTGATCAAATAGATCGTCAATCCTTGGAAACAGATATTGGTTCTTGATTGTCACTTTGTTGAATTGAATATATTCAATACAAAGTCTCCACGATCCATCCTTATTTCTAACAAAAATCATTGGTGCACCCCATGGTGACACACTTGGACATATAAGCCCCAATTCTAACAATTCCTTCAGTTTCATTTTCAACTCCTGTAATTCCAGTGTCGACATCTGGTAGGGAGTTCTTGCAATAGGTTTAGTTCGAGGTTTCATATCTATGGTAAACTCCAATTCTCTTTTCGGTGGAAAACCTAGTAATTCTCCAGTAAAGACATTGACAAAATCTTGTACTATAGGAAGGTTTTTTAATCCTTCCACCTGACCCTTTTCATTTAGTGCTAAAATTGCATATAACCAACATCCCTTGCGCATACTCTTTTGAAATTATAGGGGAGAAATAAACCTCAAGAAAACTCCTTGTGTTCTTCCTACAATTACTCTACTCTATCCCAAATTAATCGCTTCTTATTACAGTTAAGTATTACATCATGTGATTCCAACCAATCCATGCATATCACTATGTCATAAGATCCTAATATCGTGACGTATAGGTTGGCCTTCATTATGAAATCACCCAAATTAATGCTACAGTCCATAACCTTTCCTCCAACTTTTTTTTTGGCTCATGAATCCATTTATACGTATCTGAACTCGTCCTACTTGACCACATTTACCTTAATTCTCTTTATAACTACACTAGAAATAAAGCTCTATGTAGCTCTTGGGTCTATCAAAATACAAAAAGTTTGATCTGTGATAGTACCTGAAATCTCGAGCACATTGGACTAGTGCTTGGGATGGAGTTTGTTCATCATTGCATGTATCTTATGGACCTTGCCCAAATCTCCAACTGTAGTGGGTCCTAATGATTCAGTCAATTTGGCCTTCTCAATCAAACAATCTTGCTCGTAATGTGGCTCTCCACATGTCCAACATCCAATCTTTGGTCCAGTGCTCTTGGTCCCTGAAGTAGAAATTGTGGGCATAGCATTCTATGATCCCAATCTGTTTTGTTGAATAGGCATGAAATGTTCTTTCTTCTACAAAATACATTGTTGTTGTTTTTGTGGTGCTCTATAAAGAGTCCTCTGTTGAGGATTCTATCATCGCGGTGTCAATAACATAGTTCCTATGGGTGTTTCTTAATGTCGAATAGTATTTTTGGTTTGTTTCTGATGTTGATGTGCTCCATATGTCATCTATCTAGTTGGTCTAGAAAGATTCATGCCCTTACCCCCATTGTTCTGTTATTCATTAGCTATGATGTCCCTTTGAAATGCATCGTGCAACATTTGAGGCATTCAGATCCTCACCTTCACACGCATGTTGAAGTTAATGCCAAACAAAAGCTTGTTGACATTTTACTTCTCTATGTTTATATGTGGAGCATACCTTAGTAGCTCCATGAACCTGAACTCATACTCTAGTACCGTACGACTACCTCGTCATAAGGCGTTGAACTCATTAAGTTGGCACTCAATGAATTCATCAGACAATTACCTCTCCTGGAATTGTTCCTCAAACAATTCCCATGACACATCTTCCACGACAATGTTTATTTGAGGTAGGAGTTTCTTCCACCAAAGTAGAGCACTCCCTTTCAGTTGAAATACCACCATGCAAAATTTCAGGTTGGAGGTGTAATAATGAAGTGAAAAACACATTTCCATGTTCTCCAACCATGCATTGGTGGCTAAGCCATCTGTGACACCCAAGAGCTCATGAAATTTCACCTTCTTGAGTTCTCTATGTATACTACTAATGCATGTTGGAGTGCGTTGTGAACCCTCATTAAAAACAGACATCCTACTCTCATCCCTATCAATATGAATTATCAATGCCTCATACATCCTCTATAAGTATCTCATCATACTTACCACATCTCACACAACAACCTGCTCTTGCTCAGTCTTCTTCTCATCTCCCTGTGGGTTAGATCCCTCTAGTGTGGATACTATTAGAGGAGGCCCATCTCTTCCTCCGACATCACAACGTCTACTTCCCTTGCGTCTTCTAACCATGATTACCTACATAGAAAGTTTCCAAAATTTATTAGTGATACATATTTAGTCATTTTATTTAACACATTGGAAGGCATAATGGTCCAATGTCGTAGGGTTGAACCCATTTTGATACCATATGTAACATATCCTCCATTAAGGCATAAATGTAAGAGAGTACAATAGCAACTTTTTTTTTTTACCATAACATCAGTTGGGATAAGCGTTACACTTAATTAACATACATCACTAGTTACATATTTATTTCTTAAATGTCTCTCTACATCGCAAGAATTGGATGCAACATCATTGTTATTCATATATTAACTACATCACATAAGATAAAAAAATCTCTCTAACCACCCAACCTACCCTGCAAGGCTAGGACCTCCAAGACACATAATAAACGCTCAAGTCCAGGATTCATGCAATTGATTTTGACCATTTAAGGTCTCAATATTGGCGATTATTCTGAGGAACGAGGAGATATCCAATTCCCATAAGTCCAATCCTATTTGAAGTACAAGAATAGAATCAACAACCATACTTAACTATAATTCCTTCAAGGCACAAAGAATAATTTAATATGCTTAATCAATCATTTAATCAATACTCAAGTGCTATTATGTAACATACCATTTTAAACAACAAAAAGAGTCAATTAAAAGAAACAGTGTTAGAGTAATCGTGAGATAACATTTAAATTTAATGATTCTATCATTCATCTAGAATCAATACTGCACAATAATGATAATAATTTATTCTTTTATTCAATAGCACATAAAATCAAGGTGCATAATAATACTTGCAATAAGGTTATATTATCTTATGCACATTGAAGGTAGATAAGGTCAACTTTCAACAATAGTACCTATAGACTAAGATCTACACTTATGTCAATTGCAACTTTTATCAATATTCATTTCTCATCTAATAAGAATAAGTATTAAAGCACATTTATTGCATATTAGATCATTGAATAATTTAATTACATCAATCTCTATAACTAATCTTGTAAAAGAGAAAGGTTCCAATAATAATTAGTACATACTATAATTCCATAAGTTAGTATAGTAACAAAATTATCATAATTACCACCAGTTCCTTCAATAAACATATTACTCTATGTACCACTATATAATTATATATAGTCTATGGATGCATTCAAGTCTTAAATCTAATATATATTTTAAAAACATAAATTATATTCTATTAGAGTCGGAGAGGAATAACGAAAATCCTTACCAAAAGGTGATTAATGAATTCCCTCATATCCCGAGTTATATATATATGTGTGTGTGAAAGGGATTTGGTAGGTAATTAATGTATAACACAAGTTCATCTAACTGTTCACAAAGGCTGTATTAAATTCACATTAACATTATGTAGGATATCCATGATCCTTTCATGATTATGATGACAGTGTTGGTATATACATATATAAACATTATTCAATAGTCATGTTTTCAAAGGAAATGCACCATTCAAGAGTAAGTTAACTAATAGTTGGCTCAAACTATAGAATCAGTTAACTAACTATGCAAGGTGATGATCAGTTATCATTCTAACACGGTTCAAGGACCACTTCTCGATATTAAGTGTTGGGATCCACAACTATCCTTCCTCCTAAATTGTTGAGACAATGATTAGTGAATTCCTTAGGATAACTAAAGATCTAAAGGGAACAAAATCAACATAGTGGAACTTGGTGCACAATGACCAATTATAAGAGGATTTGAAAGCGGTGTTACAGAAGTAGAATACTACACTTGAGTTCTTGAGCAAAATTACCGCTTGACGCAAAACCACTGAGTTCTGGTCGAATCATAGGATTATTCCATTGAAATCGAGTAACAACATCGTTTGTGAAGGATATATTTACTCCATCAACTGTTAAGAAGAAACAATCTTGGTAAGTTTCCACGATTAACTTCAATGCTATGATTTACTCTATCAATCCGTAATTCAATCTTCTAGCTGGTAAAACTCTGAAGATTGAACGAATTAATGACCACCTTCAATTACAAGATTCGTTGAATCGCTAAGAGAAGAAAGACTATAGTTCTACACATTAGTAGTGTGTGAATTAGGATAAAATTTAACCTACTCTAGTGATTGTTTAATTAAAACTATCAGAAAAAATGAATTGAGCTATTCTAACCAATACTCGATTGAGGATTTTCATTAACTTATCAGGTTAGCCTATAGTGTTCGGAGGTACTACCATTGTTAAGGATGGTAAGTGGTCAATGTCGCATCCACAATAAACTAATTAAACGCATTGGATCATGTGGCAAAGCGATACGACGATGAAGGTCCATTAAACTCTCATCTAGACATATCAAAATTTCGATGACGAAGGAATTCACCATAGTTCTATTCATGGATGAAGCAATGGTAAGTAAACCCAAGGATTTATCAATCAATGAATTTAAACTAATAACAAAGATACAAAAATAAATCGACTTACAACCATACATAAAACTTTTAGAAGGAAGAACGCCTGGTCTATGAGGAGTTGGAAGCAATTTCTTAGAAATCGATAGCATAGTAAAAGTTGACTAGATGTTTTTAATTGACAAGGAAAAATTTTGAAATGAATTTGTGAGAGTAGTAAGAATTTAGTGTAAGTTATGTTTATTAAAAGTTTCCATTCTCGATGTAGTTCAGATATTACATTTCTATTGTTTTAACATAAAAGAAAAAATATACAGGGATAAAAATTCACATTGTAAAGGGTTGGCTTCAATAGCCATTGCGTTAACTGAAGAATCGTTCCATCCAATAATAGGTTTATTATCAACACAATGAGTAATTCAAAATATTACAGCTGAGAACACACAATACCATTATTTACACCAATTAGATTAACAACACACCAGTAAATTTTAAAAACTATCTCTGTCCATTCATTGTTCGATATATACGATTTACCATGGTTAACAACCACCCACATTTTCCAATTGCTATCTTCAACGGAATAACATATACATTTTTATCAGTTCCTTCATTTAGTTTTTAATTAGCATAACTGCGAACTCATGTATACTAGTTCTGGTTGAAAACATATGAATTAAAATCTTACAATAGTCTCATAAGCATAATCATGAATTAGCATAGATATAACAAAAACTTCACAATATATTACATAAAATAGATTTATCTAAAATCTGTGATCAACGGTCTAATTATCAAAAAATTTAAATCTTAAATACTGCAACCAAATTTCGCTGGTGTTGATGGTGATGTTCAATCCAAAGCTTGCACAATAATATTACTTTATTTCCAATCCAGAGACTTCAACGATACCTCCCAATCAACGCTAGGGGTACTCTTCTTCCCCCTTAGCCCCCCGAGCCGCAAAGGGGCCACACACAAGAAACCATAACACAATATATCTCAATCTTGTCTCACAAGGAAGAGATTCCATTCTTTCTCAAGCTTGAAGTCCCAACTCTCACAAATAAAACACAGTCAAAAAATATTTTGGCAGCATAACAATACTAAGGAAAGTGAGCTATATTCTTCCCTTCTACATCATTTGTTTTATAAAATTTCCCTCACTGACACATGTCCTCATGCAGAGTTAATTAAATTTTTGAATTAATTTAATTAAGATTATTCACTCACACACTTGTCACACTCTCTCCAAGTTGCACAAGTTATTACTCTTTTTATTTTAATTAAATAGCCAATTTCCCTCACATTCCCCAATGTGTTCTTATTTTCTCTCTTAGTTGTCCCTTTGTGATGTAGAAGTATCGCCATCAACAGTTAAAGAAGCCAGGTGGAGGACAACTCAACACCTTGCGTGCGGATTTCAAACTATTTTTTAACTCCAAGGAGGGTGTGTCATTCTGTTTTGAAAGAATTGTAATTTGAATCTTTTTAATATTTTGAGGCAAGAGCCATCACATAAGGCTTCCGAATTTGTAATCATTTTAATTATCAGATAAGGTTGTAGATACTGAGTATCATCTCATATCTGAATGTAATTTTCATTCAATGTAATAGTCTTTAGTACATGAATGTATTAACTATGATAGGATAACACTAAGGTAGTATGGAGGGAAGGCTCAAGAAGCCTCTCCATGTATAAATATATGTATTGTATGCCCAAATGAGGTTGTTGAATGTTATTGTTATTGCTACAGATTATTATCTGGGAGAGTTTTTGAAGCTTATGAAGAGTTGTAGAGGGTTGTATGAGTCCATGTGCATATTTTAATGAATAAATAAAAACATAGAGGTTTGACTCCAAATGTATGGTGTTGTGTTCATCTGAATTATTTAAGTACATGTGATGTTTCTTTAGTCTCTCTTTTTTTTATTTGCTTATGTATCTTTTATGCATGGATATGTTTTTCATGGTCAAGTGTGGAAAAATTTGATGTTTCTATAAGTTTCATTTGTTTCTATTTTGATATTCCTGGTTCAAGGAGTGCATAGTGTCTGCAAGGAGTGCGTAGGCCGAGTCAAGATAGACTCAGAAGATTAGAAGAGATAATGTGAATTTACATTTGAAGTGCAAGGAGTGCACAGTTGTTCACTTGAAGTGCAAAGAGTGCACAGTTTCTTAGTGGAGAGAAAAGATTGGAGAATACTCGTGCAAGGAGTGTGTCGGGAAAAAAAATTGTTTAAGTGTTGAAGAAGTCTGATAGGAGACGACCGCAAGGAATGTGTAAATGATATTTTCTTCAAAAATCTCTAACTCCAAAAATTTCTCAGAAATTCAAAGGCTACAAGAAGTGTGACAGAGGTGTGAAATACCTCAAGGACTTAAAGATCGGGAAGGATAGCAGTCAAAATCCTTAAGGAGGAGAGTATTTTCTTGTTTCAATAGTCAAATGGTTGATATTTGTTCAAGAGGATCCAAGATATTTTTTCACCCTTAGGTATAGAGAAGCAACACAGGGTTTAACCTTGTAAGTCATTAATACTTCATGATTTTGGTAGAAGTCAGGTGAAAAGATTAAAGGAGGAGCTATCAGAGAGTGGGTATCAAAGGTCGATATCCATTCAAGAGTTTGTAGGAGAATGGATAGTCATTGGATCAGGAGGATTTGTGCGAGCGTTAATCAGTAAAGTACTTCAGAATTCATGCATTCGAGAGATTGGGCATGTGGAGAAGTTAGGACCCCCAAAGTCTTGTTGGCATCTTGAATACCATATCGGTTTGTGTCTCATAGACTTTGAAATACAAAATAGTTTCTCAAACTTGTTGTCCAACAGATCTATTTACATCATATTGATTGGGTCTCTTTTGTGAAGGTGTGATTGTTGAATATGTATTCTATTATTACAATAACATGATAGTATGATTTTTCAATTTCTTTTTCTTTTCAATTTCATGGCTGCAAAGCATGAAATTGAAACCTTTATCTCGTGCAAACATTCAACTGAAACCTCATAATATTTTCCCTTTGTATTAGTTTGTAACTCTTGTTTGTCTGCTTGATTTAGTCTATATCTAGATGGAAGAGTTGGGAAATTCATTTAGAATTAAGGGACCATGAATTATATCGCTAGACTAAGTATGGACCTCCCCCTAGGAACTTAGCTTGATCTTAAAAAGGGCATGGGTTTTGCATTAAAAAGAATCTATGGGTTAATGTATGCATTGAAACCTTGTTTAATATGTTTAACAAATGAATCAGAAACAATGTTTAAACCTCACCTCTCTTAACCCTTTCGATATGAGCCTTCTACACTTAGATATTTCATATCATAATTTAATGGTTAATGATGAAAATCTTCTATATCCTGACCTGTCCACCATCGAAAGAATCATTACACTGTGTGTTAATATCCTCGGAATTGGGTTGTTAGTTCGTGGCAAGTTGCGAGGGTTACATGGGTTTCATGGTGTTCAATATCCCTGTCCTTTGGCTTACAGGAAATAATCAGTTCTTGGAGTGGGAGATAATTGGAGAATACTACTAGACCTTTGAATTTGTGCTTGACATCAGGTATGTTCACCTGACCCCATTCATTGTATATTGGTTTGGTATACTGGTGTCACAACATTTTCCCCTTCATGAAGAATGTTTAGTTTCATCTTGGTTTACCTTTGAAACTATGGCTCCAGTAGTAAGGTATAACCGAATAGCTCTTAGGCTTTACTTACCCGCAACAACATATTAGACTTCAAACCCGTGCTAGAATTGAGAGATGATTTTGCATGATGGATTTTGGGAAAAAAGTGAATATTTTGAAAAAACTATTAAAAACCCATCTCCAAAACGGGTCATTTACCTTCCACCCGGACAGTTTCTTCATAAAAAAAGCAATTTCAGAGATATGCCTCATTTTCTAAAGAGAAAATTCTTAGAAAAATCTGTTTCGTTTGAGGAAATCCTTTCCACCTTTTCTCTTTGTGGATTTTAAATACTGATAGTTATTGGCCCTACTTTGAGGAATAAAAACCCCTCTGATAGGAATGACCAATATCCTAAAACATATTCATATCTTGGGAATTGTAATGGATGTCGGTCATGGGTACACAGGTATTATGCTAACATTCCATACCTACAGATGCATCTTTCTCAGGTTATGGCACAAGAAAAGACCCCAAACTCAGACTACAAGAAACCTCTCCTAGATCTAGAAACTGTATATTGTGATGATTGTTCAACATGGATTCGAAGATACTGCAAATACATCCCATACTTTCGAATACGTCTTAATGAGATGTTGATGCAAAATAGAGATCTTGAAAGAGAAAATCAGGATTTGAGATCTGAATTGCAACGAAATCTTCCTTAGGAAAACAAAAGATTCAGAAAATATGGGGATATCATCATTAAGAATTCAACTAATATCAATGTTGTTATATTTTGGAAATGCACGATTCTTCTTTTTCAAATGTTTAATTTGGTAAATAAATATGTGGTTTGTTTTGATTTTTTTTTATTGGTTTGTTAAAGCATGATTTGTTACATGGTTTTTAGACTAGATACATAATCATATATTTTGTAGCTTGTCTTAAATTAGTTTATGAGATTTTTAATTAGATATTTTTTTATTATTTTATTTCCAGGTCTCAAGAAGGAACGTGAAAGATTTTCTATACATCGTTGGCTCATTGGAGGATCATGAAATATTTTTGATTTGAAAATAGTTTATGTTTCAAACAATAAATAAAGTATTTTTAAATATCGTTATAACAAACTCTTGCTAAGTTGTTATAAACCCAAGTTAGAATTTGGTTTGAAGACTCTATTTTTGGAAGATCTGTCTCTATCATGTGGGTATGAGAAGTTGATCAGTTTAGTGTTTAAATAGTCTGTTGAGATTTGAAATGAGGGGGATTGGAATACTGGAGGATGGAATAAAGTTTAATTTGAAAGAAGGATATGAATAGGCATTTTGATCGATGGCTTTTGTCCTAATAGTAAAGTGACTAGTATGATTTTTTTTTAGTCATATTTCTTTTCATATTGTTCTAAGCTCAAAACATATGTTGATTGAATTAGCTTTCATCTATTTATCAATATATGGTTTGATGTATTTATTTTATGTTAATCACATAGTTCATTGTTCCAGTTTATTATGATCTATATGACATATCAAATATAAGACAAATATCTCTAAGTTCTGAGTTGATTCGAATATTTTGAATTTTTTATACCAATTACAGTGATTGGAGATTTTTCTCTTCTCTGTATTTTGAATCATAAAATGTCATATGGGATTATATTACACATTTTCTTTCTATCACCTCCAAATATCTTATTAATCTCACATTACCTTAATTTATTTTGGTAAGATCACAAATCATGCTTCTTTTTAATTTGTTTGCCATAGATTTCTCTTTTGCAAACAGGTTGCGGAAGCATATCTTACATAGAATGACATAATTACAATTCGATTTTGGTTGATGATCAGTAATAGATTAGTTTTTCTTTTATTATTTTTGTTTGTTTATTTTTTATAGAACGAATGAGAATTAACATTTAAACTTAAAATACTTTGTCCATTTAAGTTACATCAATACAGTTTGCATTCATTCCTTTTTTTGTGTGAATTTTCTTTGATTAAATTAGTAATTAGTCCTATATGTTTATCTGATACTTAAATTATGTTTAAGAAAATTAGTTTCACAAGGCTTTATATAAACCTTCTATATATATGCATATTGTGTATCTTGTAAATAAAGGCTTGCAATATTTATATATTAAAACATAACTATATTAGTGATTGTACATATTAATTTCATGTAGGTAGATAGTTATCTTTGTTTTTCATTTCGTGGTTTACCTTAGTTCTATCCATCGACTGACGAAGACATAAAACACGTCAGAGTAGGTTATCTTAAATGGATTAGGTTATTTAGACAACCTCAAACCGAACCTCCCCTTCTTGTTGACAGTGTGTTCACATATGCCCGTCAAAAAATGGCGCTAGAAGGAGGGCCAGAGGTAAATTTAATGGTTAAAAGTTTTATCCCTCAGCCCGTTATTATTCCAGATTTGTAAATTCTTCTTATGTGTCATCTTAAAATGCACTAGAAGGCAAGTTAGATGAAAATCTAACCATTTGGAGTCAATTTATTCATTTTCTTAATTTTTCATGGCTCTTGCCCAAATCATTGTGTTGGAACATGCTTTAAATTTCTCATTACCAATTATTCCCAACAAGACAATAGATCTCTTGTCATAACTTGCCTTTGATGGTGAAGGGAACACATCTACACTACAACATATTTATAAATTTTGTTCTAAGTTCTTAAAGACTAAGATCACTATTCTCAATCTCATATGTAGGTTCTTTTCCCTCACTTTTCGAGGATGGGTTAAATATTGGCTTGAATCCTTTCATTCTTGGTCCGAGTTTATAATTGATTTTTTATCAAATTTTAACAATTTTGATTATGATGAATTAGGTGAAGAATTAAATTGCTTAAGGAAATACAATGATGAATCATTCAAGGATTTTGCAATTAGGTTCATACATGTTTGTACTAGATTCCCTCTGAAAGAAATTCCTCTTATTGATGAATGGTTTCAATATCTCATTTCTCCCTCAGACAAGCAAGATCAATTAATTGTTAACCAAACTGAATTGAGCACTAATACTCAATCTCAGGGTGGTTTAAAAGTTCATGATGATATTGAAGTCATTAAAGCACCACATTGTTTGTTGACTTCTTTCATTTTGGCAGATCGGGAGACGCATGACATTTTACAAGATGTAATTTCCTCTTTTGATATTTCTTTGTCAACAATGTCTTCTTCTATTGAGGAAGGAACCTTGAATTTAAAAGGAGACAATGGTCAAACTCTCCAAGATATTATTATTGTTTTTGAAGTAAAAAAGATGGAATGTGAAGTTTGCAGTAAAACTTCCCCTCACTCATTTGAACAACTTCAAGATCAATTAGTGGGACATGACATCATTAGTCAAACTAGCATTGGATAATATAATTCTAGTAATTTTATCTCACATTCACCCTTTTATGATAAACATGATTTGGTCTTGGAAAATATATCATGTTCTTTAAAAGAGCATATGATGGGGGTTGATCAGTTTATACAAGGAGAGGGAACAAAACCACAATTTGAAACACATATGCCTATCATTTCAAGAGATGCATTCTATCTCCTCAGATCTTCTACATATTATTCCTTGTGCTCTGGTATTTTTTATCATCGTTCTATGCAATCATGTGTTCCAAATCACTTTGGAATGAATTATGCACTATATAATCAGGTACAAATTTATGGTGATTTTCGCACAGAAGATAAAGAAGAGAAAATTTTTACTCATGATCATATTACTGCTTATTCTAATTAGTTATATGTGGGGGAATTAAGGAATGAATTAAAAGGGTCTCAAATTGTGTCTTCCATTGATTCAATAAAATTTGTGCTCAAAGGAGGATCTGATTTTTACCATGATCAATTATTTGAGGTTGAAAAGTATAATCAACCAAACACTATTACCAGTAATGATTGTTCAAAAACATTGGTTGATCCATTTATTTAACCTCAAATAGTTAATCTTGAAGTATTCGAGCTCATTGAAAAGTTTCAAGAGAATGGGAACTGATTAATTATGCTTCAAGGTCTATTATGAATTCTTCACAATCTTCTTCTTATTAATCTATCTGACATTATGARCATATTTGTTCGTGTTCTGTACTTGCACTTTMTTTAATAGGATATGACTTTGTGATGGGAGATTCCTTGGAATAGAGAGTATGTAGCTTATCCCAAAGTTCTTTGGCTGATGAACATTTTCCCACTTTCTCTCTTACTGGATCAAGTAATCCTTCCCAAATGAATTCCATTTCTATTTTGTAGTTTCTTTTTAATTMTGTCTTGGCTACAATCTTCAGTTTCTTTATATATGTGTATCTTGTAATGACTGATTGCAAAACATCATATCYCTATGCCTGTAAAAATAATTTCATTCTTCTTCTCCATATCTCATTGTCCAAACCATTATGACCATTGAATAATGTTATTCCATTTTTACATGAATTGTTTCTCTCCATGATATACCTTCTAGTGGTTAAAMTATTTCCTAAAGGAACATGCTCTGATACCAATTATTGGAATACTAAGAGGGGGGGTGAATCAATATGAACACTTTTACCACATTTAACCACAATATATGAACTTCAACTTTATCAGTAGTATATCATCAATGTATCATCAATATTACATGAAGATATAAACATAAGAAGCATCACATCAATAGCATCAAATAAAATACACAGTACACCAGAATTTATGTGGAAACCCAAATGAGAAAAAAACCATGGAATGCTTTCTTATATATCAAAATAATACATTCATTGGAAGCACCAACTTCCTAATTCTACAACACCAACTGGAAGGAGGCACCAACCTAAAGGAAGCTACAATTCATTGAATTCTCTGGCTCCAACCAGAAGGATGCTACAAACCCCTGATTATCAGGATCCAATCTAAAGGAAGCTCCACATTCCTATGTTCTCCAGCACTAATTGGAAGGAGGCTATGACCCCCTTTACTTTCCACGTCATGCTTCCCTGAAATATAAATGTAGACCAAATGTCACTACCACAATCACTACCACTACCATTGTCACTGTTAATTTCACTACCACTATCACATCAACCTATAACCTATCAACCTGCCACTATATCCAAACTATCGCTATCAACCTATCCACTCTGTTAGTTTCACCGATACTTAACCATATCCTCTCACATGGATCATGTACCAAGGACACCTCTCAAATAGATGTCCAACATCACCAACACATTATTCTACCAAGCATGTACCTGTTGGAGTTACTTCACACACACCTAAGATTTATTTTTCCTAAGGTTTTTCCTATGTTTATTAGTCATTATTTAGTCTCCTATATTTTAGGAAGAATATTCCTCTAGGGAGAATATTCTCTTCAGTTTTCACTTCAATTTGATCAGTTGAGTGGAGTTTAGATGCTACATTGGGATTATCACCATGCAGCACTGAGATTATCACTAGATAATGTGCATTGTACTTGGTATCATCACTAGACTAGTGCATTACCCATGATTCCCTGATCTCCTCCTCACTTCTCTCTATTTTATTTAGTTAACAAAATACTGATAGACAAGTTAACTTAGCTAGGTGGCAATTCACTCTCGTAACTTCCCGAGAGACTAGACTAGGTGGAAGTTTACTCCCATCACTGTTGGTGTGTGTCCATATAACTCTATAACACCATTATGGTGCATTGGATACTCCTCCAGTGCATTGGTTGAGTTATACAGAGTATATCATGTGTAAATTATCATTCATTCTTTTGGTTAATGAGAATTCTTCCATTCTTTCTCTCTTGCTTCTCTTTTCTTCTATTTTCTCTACAACTGTGTATGTCAATTCCTAGATATATCTATTATGTGAAGGTTCAACACATTTACATGGTGTCAAATCCAAAAGAATTCTAGGGAAAATGCACACCAAATTATTTTTGCAGATACCGAAGATTGAAGACAGCAGAAAAATGCAATTTCCAAAAGAATTCATTCTTACACCTTACAACTTATTTGCATGGAAGGAGAATATGATAATGCATATTCGAAGCAGAGGATTGTACATGTTAACCATGAACATAGAGGCAGAACCAACATCATCCTTAGAAAAATCCTAGTATCTAAATTGAATGGATAAAGCATTCGGAACAATATGCAGTCTCATTTGTATTGAACTTATTTTTCACATATCCTCATGTAAAACCCCTAATGAAGCCTGGACCACCATGGAAGGGACTTTTGGAAAACATGAAGAGATGAGGGGACACATGCTTGAGGTGGAATTTCTCACATTAGATCCAAAAATCTTCGAAAATATCCAAGGTTTATTTAGCAAATATAAGGATTTGTTGTTGTAACTCAAGGCTTGTGGGGTTGATAAATCTAAGGAGGAGAAAAAATGGTTCTCACCATTCTCTCCAAACTTGGTCCAGAATACTCAGTGTTCGTATCGATATTTCATTCAGTTAGATTCACCTCTAGATCTACCATGATGATTCCCTTTCTCGAGGCCTTTATCGAGACTCTGACACAAGAGCAAAGGAAGCTCATCAATATGGGAAAAATCAAAGGTCCAAAGAAACATGCACTCACTGTGCAATATGGAAGAAGTCTTAAATATACTAAATCTAAAGATAAATACAAAAGGAAATAACATGCAAATCTGAATAAGGAAGGGTACTCAAAACCCTTCAATGATTCCTCCAGATCCAAAGGTGGAAAGGGAAGAAAAGAGGAGAAATGCTCTTACTTCCATAAAGGATTACATCCTGAATTCACATGTATACAGAAATAGATAGATCCAATGAACCAAATACTTCATAAAAACAACCTTGGAGATCACATCCCCGAGGTTTCCAAGAAGAAGAATCCAAAAGATCAGAATCCCAAGAAAGAAAATTATATCCATGCTTTGATTTCCATCAACTCCTCTCCCTATGCTTGGATCGTAGATTCAGGAGAATCACACCACATGGTTGCCACAAAATAGGTCTATTCTTCATTGGATTCATGAAAATTTCCTCCTATTCTGATGGGGGATAAATCTCCAGTCGAGGTCACCGACAAAGGAAGGATTGAACTCAAAAAGTGAAGCTTCGAGAATGTGTTGCATGTTCCCAAACTTTCCTTCAATATTCTCTTTGTGTATTAGATGAATAACTCTGTTACTGGAAAGAGATTCATATTTACACCTGATGCAGTGGATATATAGGACATGAAAACAAATTCTAGGGTTGCTACAAGTGAGGTAAATCATCAATCTAGACTCTACACATTTTCTGAATTTATTGAACCAGATTCTGCATTACTGCTTACCCATGCTGATGAAAATAGTAGGATATGGCATGAAAGGTTTGGGAATTTAAATTTCATATATATGAAAAAACTTACAAAGAAGGGAATGGTTGATGGTCTACCCAACATCCACTTCTCCAAAGGAATTTGTGAGGGATGTGTTCTTGGAAAACACCCTAAAGATAAATTTGACACATAAAAGACACAAAAGGCTCCGTCTCCTTTAGATCTGATCGATAGGGACCTCATGAGCCCTTTTCTACATCTATAAATTAACAAACAAAGGTATGTACTCATTTTTTTTTATGATTTCTCATGCTTCACATGGATTTTATTTCTCAGGAAAAAATTAGAGGTCTTTCAACACCTCAAAGATTTCAAAGCCCTTGTTGAGACACAATCAAGAAAGAAAACTAAAATCCTTCAAACTGATAACGGGGGAGAGTATTTCAATGATGAGATCCATAATATTTGTCATGAGGATTCAGTTGCAACATATGGTTCCCTATACTCCACAACAAAACAGAGTTGTTGAGAGGAAAAATAGTTCTCTAAAAGAGATGGCATCTTACATGCTACATGCAAGGTCACTTCCATAGATATTATGGGCCGAAGAACTTAATTGTGAAACCTACATCCAAAATGTATCTCCCTATAGATCTATCAAGAATAATACCCCCTACAAGGCTTGGACCGGCCTCAAACCGGAAGTGACCCACTTTTGTATTTTCGATTCATGTGCATGGGCCCAAGTTCCCTCTGAAAAGAGAAAGTCACTTGATCCAAAGAGCACATAGTGTATATTTGTTAGATACCCCAATTATGTGAAGTGATATAGACTTATTGATGTTTCCTTGGAATTCCTCATCATTGAGCAAAGTATCCAATTTGAGGAAAGTGTATCGCATGTCGCTTAGCAGCCACATGCAGACACCTTTGTTCTTCCACCTATCAAAGATTATGAGAATGCATGTGTAGAATCTTATTCAGATGAGAGTTCTGATTCATAGCATTCACATGATCTATATACAGAGTTAGTATAGTCATATGCAGAGTCATTACATCTGGATGCATATGCAGAGCCAGAGAAGAGGCCCAATTGGGCCTAGACTACTCTTGAAGATGCAGTGGATCTTGGTGGTGATCCAGTTGATATTAGGAGGACTCGATCTGATTTATAGGAGCATCATCTTGCATTCACTTCCACTAAACCTTTTCCACCCAAGAATATCTTCTTGGTTCAATCTTTAGATCCATAGTAATAAATTAATTTTGGAAATTGTTTGGAAATTTAATTTTCTAGGAAATTATTCCGTTTTTGGTCAATTCGAATTTGGAAAAAAATTTCCATTTATGGAAATTCTGAATTTCGAATTTGTTAATTGTAATAAATTATTATGACTGTTGGGAAGAATTCTGATTTGACCCAACTAACTATTTGGCAATGACACTTGTTAAAAAACAAAATATTTTATATTAATTGCAGGAAGACAAATGGAACAGCCATGTTGAAAGTAGCTGACCATGACTCCATGAGTGGGGAACATGTTGGAACTACCCCTGGACTAATTTTTACAAGTGGAAAATTAATGATTTGGCCATTGGCAGCCCTTGAAAATCAGGGATTTAGGAAGCTGCGAAAATTCCAAGGAAGGGAAAAGACCTAGGCAAGTTACAAATAAGCATATGTGAGGAGGAAAGATGTTGTTGAGTATGCTGGGGAAAAGAGTTTAGTTGTGATTTTCTTTTCTTTCACTTGCTGTTATGAACACTGGAAGGGTGTGAGGCAAGGAGAAAAAGTGACTGAATTTGAAAGACAATGCTATAGAGGAATTTCCAAGTTCGCCCTTATGGACTCATGGTCAAGCTAGGGGGTGAATTGAGCAAGTAATCGTCATTGCTCAGTTCTACAGTTGGGAGGAACGTGGTTGTTCCCTTTGTTTTCTATGAAAGATAGTTCAAATATGCTAAACTCCATCTGTCTGAATGAATTGTTTTGTTAGATATATTGTACATGTTATAGGTATATAGAAAAGAGTTATAGTATCTATTTTAATGATCGTATAACTACTGTAAGTCCTTTACTATACCTAAATAATTTAGTATTCTACCTCCATTGGACGAATTGGTTGTTGTTTTAATGGGATTCTTAACGATGCTATGCATGCAATAACCTAGACAATGGCTATTCAAAATTCAGTAAATAGACTGTAGGATCTAATTGTAGATTTATTTTCTGGAAGTCATTTTTATTTCTTAAAAAATATTATAGAATCGAACACCTAACAGTGAACGAATAGAAGTAATATTTGCGTACATACATTTCCAAGATTTAAACAGAATCGAGTATGTATATCAATGAACAAACATAGCGTATATATGTATATATATGTATCAAAACTTTAAACATAATCAAGTATGTATATCAATGAACAAACATAGAGAATACATGTATATATATAGGTTTCAAAACCTTAAACAGAGTCGAAGATACACATCAATGATTGAACAGAGCGAATATATATGCGTAAATGTATTCCAACCTTTAGAAAAGAAATATAGAGTCGATTAGGTATCAATGCACGAGCAAA
Source organism: Picea mariana (assembly GCA_032191745.1). Classification (NCBI taxonomy): domain Eukaryota; kingdom Viridiplantae; phylum Streptophyta; class Pinopsida; order Pinales; family Pinaceae; genus Picea; species Picea mariana. Next base: position 23,535 of record JASDQU010243299.1, on the reverse strand, counting down.
GCTATATATGCATATATCTATGTTCCAAACTTTAGCGAAGTCGAACATGTGTCAGTGCACAAACATAACTATTACATACATATGTAAGTTCAAACTTTAAACAGAACCGAATATTTAACAATGAATGAACAACACTAATATATGCTTTTATTCCATTCTATAAATTTAAATCAAGGGGGAAAACAAAATTCATTCATAGTCTAAAATGATGAAACATAGGGGGTGAACAGAATCCAGGGAGTAGGACTATCCTAAACAAGATGATTTAATCATGCTAGCATCTTACTACAGGGAAGTGGATCAATGACTTCACCGATACATCATTAACATAGACACTTCCTACTTATCCTATAAGCAGAAAGAATATAAGAAATTCAGGACTATGGCATTTTCTATTATATAATAACTAGCAAACAATTGCTTCATATTTTTGTCAGAAAGTTTTCCAAGAAAAATCCAATTAGACAGTTTTCGATAACATAAGACTACACAGACTGTCATCAACAAGATCCAACAATAATGGCCATTATAACTAGTAAAATTGTTATGAATACATTAAATCACAGGGGTAATGTACAGAATGCCGAAGATAATCCTTTTTCCAAAATAGTCATCACAACAGAAACACTATGAACATAATCATGACTTCCATGCTTGCTTTTAAAGAGCAATTTGAGAGCCATTTTTATGGAACCAGAGTACCTTTTTCATGTTGAGTAGAGGCCGGTACCTGCGTCGAGGAGCAAACATCCCTGCATTCGTCCATCACAGGAAAGTTTTAGCAAAGTATTAAACTTCAATTTATAAAATTGAATGTACAGTTGAGGTCCACAAGGATGCTAGACTACTTAACTTAAACTGCCATGACCTCCTATGGATGTGCCTGGTTTGTAACATGACCCTAGCCAGGAGGATTGATGCCTAGAACTTCTAGTGGGTACCTCATAACAAAACAAAGTCCCACCATTAATACAAAGATACCCCTTTCACACAGAACTTTAAACAAAAAATTTAACAGAGGAAATAACACTGCGGACTCAAGAAGATCAATCTTATATAAACAGAACTCTGTACAAACAGATATGAAGAATGTGAGAAACGACA
>JASDQU010243299.1:0-12672 GCA_032191745.1 Picea mariana | reverse complement strand
AACCCTTTCGGTGCTACACCGATTTTCCTCCGAAACAGTTTACATTCTCAGAGTTAAGTAAAAGAGTCGGTAGAAACCCATGGGACAGAAACAGAGGGCGCAGGGCCACGGTGGTATAGAGCAAGAACTTTCAGTATTAGCCTCTACCACGGTCTACTTTGGAATGATGGGAGAGATCGCATAAACTCTGATTCCTAATACAAAAAGTAAAGTTTCTCTTAAACACACCCACGAACCCTTTTTTTTCATTTTAACTTAGGATTCAATAGTTCCATAGGGTCTTACCAGGTAGATGGAGGTTGTTGCTGACTTCACCAATGAGGATCGCAGAGGCGACAACCCTTTCCTGTGCAACAATGCGCAGTACAGAACCTCCTCTACGAAATCACAAGAACAAGAATGAGACTGCTAAAACCCTAGAGGGACGATCACCACCCTTAACCATTCAAAAGTAAAATCCATGTGCTAGGGCTTGGGTGGCGCATCAGGATTGGGAAGAACAAGGGGACGAGGCATCAGGACTGAGGCCAATTAATTCCAGGTCAAAGTCTTAACTCCTCCTGACAGATGTACCTTCCTTCCTTAATGTGGAAGATACGAAGTTAAACAACAATATAACCATGACTGTCCAGGGTAAATGATTGGTCGTTACACCTTGACTCTCTGAAGTGCTCCTTTCTTTACACCAATAGGACAACGAGGGGTAGTTAGTTAGTTACACAGTGACCTAAGCAGGACGAGTCGGGGCTATGTTCATTATGGTGGAAGGCTCCAATCGTATCGTAACCAAAGCGTAACATCAAAGAAAGTTCTTTGTTACCCACCCTTAAATTTCACATTTAATAACAGTAGTCATCTTGGTACACCTTTTGTTCTAATGTTGACTCAGCTAGGTAGGAGTATAGGTAATTAATTTCAGGGTTATAACATTGTGCATGCAAAGTCCACTTCAGTCCGACTCCCTTAATTAGGAAAGTGGAAATTCAAATCCTTGCGTATGGGCAAATGAATCTAAGTATCAATATCTATATAGCATGATATAGGGGTTTAGGAAAAGGCCTATTTTTCATTGGAACTTCTTGTTTGTGCTAAATTCATATGTCAAAGGGTCACTCCAAGCCAAAAGGGAGATGTAAGCACCCATCTTATGAAAAATTTAAAGGATAATGTCCCTAGGAAATTTTTATTTTTATTTTTTTATGATAAATTTGAGGTTTATTACAACACTCCACTGGTTGATAGGAAACTATACATACATGTAGTGTGGAGCTTGTTGTATCCCACACACTCCACACCATACCTCTCTTATGCAGTTGGTGAAATCTCCAGGTTCATGCAGGAGTCGTATGAGCTATATTGGAAGGATGCAAAGTGTATCCTTCGATACGTACAGGGAAACATCACCTTTGGGATTCACTATTCAACAGAATCTACATTGGACCTCATTGGGTTCATTTATTTTGACTGGGATGGTGATAACATTGATCGCAAGTCCACATACGGTTACTTGCTCAGTCTTGGTTATGGGCCTATCTGTTGTTCAAGCAAGAAGCAGGCTGCTATTGCTCTATATTCAACCGAGGAAGAGTAAAAATGGGTAGTTAACATAACCATTCAGGCTATGTGGCCACAACATTTTCTCACTGAGTTGGGCATTTAGTTTCATTGACCGATCGTCATATGGTGTGACAACCAAATAACTCTTAAGTTCTACAGAGATCTAATTAAGAGGTAATGAACGAAGCACATCAAGATCCACATGCACTACATTTGGGACTTAGTACACGAGGGGATCATCGACCTGCATTTATGTCCTTCAGCAGAAAAAACTGCAGCCATATTCACCAAGAACTTCACTAAGAAAAAGTTTCATTCTCTGTGCAGTTGTCTTGGAGTGAAGGACATAGTTTCCTAGCAACTTTCAGTTCTTATTTTTACATACATTGTACTTTGAGTGGGAGTTTTCCCATGAGGCCTCTTTCCTCACTTTATTTCAGTGTAATTTTTATATTTGGGTACCTAACATGGCCTTGTTGTCGGAACCCATTCTTTATTTTCACCATAGTGATGTGCAAGGGGGGTGTTGGAGTTACTTCACACACACCTAGGATTTATTTTTCCTAATGTTTTTCCTATGTTTATTAGTCATTATTCAGTCTCCTATATTTTAGGAAGAATATTCCTCTAGGGAGAATATTATATTCAATTTTCACTTCAGTTTGATCAGTTGAGTGGAGTCTAGATGCTAGATTGGTATTATCACCATGCAGCATTAGGATCATCACCAGCTAATGCAAATTGTCCTTGGGATCATTACCAGACTAGTGCATTACCCATGATTCTTTGATCTCCTCCTCACTTCACTCTATTTCATTCAGTTAACTAAGGACTGATAAACTAATTAACTAAGCTAGGTGGAAGTTCACTCTCGTAACTACCCAAGAGACTAGACTAGGTCGTCGTTTACTCTTGTAACTGTTGGTGTGTGTCCATAACACTCTATACCACCACTATGGCTCATTATTTTCTCCTCCACTGTGCATTGGTTGAGTTATAAAGAGTATATCATGTGTAAATTATAATTCATTCATTTGGTTAATGATAATTCTTCCAGTCTTTCTCTCTTGCTTCTCTTTTCTTCTCTTTTCTCTAAAAATGTGTATGTCAATTTCCATCTAGATATATTATGTGTAGTTTCAACACATTTACAGTACGAAAGCATTAACATGTAGCATACCAAACATCAATTGTGTACCACAATTGTACCAAAACATACATCAACCATGTACCAACACCTATACCAAAGTGTGCATCAATCATGCACCAAAACTGTTCCAAACCATTCATCAACCATGCACCACAACTGTGCATCGACCATGCACCACAATTGTGCCAAATTGGGCATAAACCATGCACCAACACTTATACCAAACCATGCATAAAACATGCACCATAACATGTACCAAATGCCTCAAACATCAACCATGTACATAAACACCATACCATGTACCAATATTGTACCATACCATGTAACAACCATGTACATCAACACCTACACCATACCATGTACCAACAATGTATCTCAACCATATATCATTCCATACACCATGTACCATAGGATATACCAAGAAAATACTATCAATGGTGTACCTCAACCAAGTACCAACATTACCAAGAGATGTATCTCATACATGTGATATCATATACCAAGCATAATCCTCATTGACAATGTATCAATATCATTGACAACCATACACCATCTGCCAATGCTTCAAGATTATACCAAGAATAAGCCCCAATCATGTACCATAGCATCATTACCATGTAACCAAACCAGATACCAAGATACCAATACAACCAATATTTACTACTACTCCATGTTCATTATCACCAAGATGTACCATGCATCAACAAGACATGCTTCTCAAGCATGCACCATACCATCACCAAGCATAATATATAATAACATAAGCATACCTGTGAACTATAGTTGACCTATTATACTGTAACACTGACCTATAAATCTTTCATGGCCTTTATCATTCTGGTACTAACATTTCCCCCAAAGTTTCCTTAGCCTCGTGGTACTAAGACTCCCTGTCACATAGGGCCTCACTTGACATCACTTTGGTATCACGTGGGGGTGCCTCATGTGACACCCTCAAGATAACATGTGAGGGCATACTAAATTAGGGTTTTAAAACAACCCTTGCACTCTGTATCTCCAAAAATTTCGCTCTTTCCTCACACTTTCTCCATTGCCTTTGACTTATCATCAGATTCTCCAATAGACCAAAAATATTAGACCATAACATTTACAAGATAGGTATTCAATGTAAGTGTGTGTGTGTGGGTGTGCTTATGAGAGACTCCTTGAGGTGTTTATATAATTTTTCATAGTAACCTATTTCCTTAATCTTAGGGCTTCTAGTACTTTATTTCCACAACCACTTTACCCTTACAATAATGACTTGTAACTAATTTGGTGCTTCTTGACCATTCTTCATGGATTCTAACTTCACAAGGCCATATCTCCATAACTGTGAGGAACCACTTGGCATACCACCTATCACCGAAAACGACATGATAAGGACTATCCATCTATGAGTGTCTTAATTAAATTTACATTGTCCTTCATGTCCATATTCCTCAACTAACTTTGGGTACCATAACCACAACTCTAGGGCTTCATGTAGACTTCATCAAATGTTCCCATCACATCTATTGACATAAACCACTCCATCAATTACAACTAAATCACCATCAATATAAACCACATATCTAGGGCTTCCAAACTTTTCCAAGTGTTGACATCAATCTCCAAGTGTTGACATCAATGACAAGAAACTATCCAAATCAATTGTCCAACAACCTTAGGTTGCTTAAATTTGAGAGGGAGTTGGAATACTAAAGAATATTTCACATGTATGAGTTTGATCCCATAGCCACAAACACTTTGTTTCCCTTAATTGACCCATGATTGTCTTCCTTGATTTTTATGCCCTCGTCAACCCTCCACTCTTAATCATTGACTATATCTACTACACACCAAGTCTCTTTGATCATGAATGTCCATGCGAAGAAAATAACCAGATTGTAAATAATTTGGTAGCTTCTCTACTAAAATAATGGAAACATACTTCCATAATTTATGGGGCTATACTTGACAATATAAAGGCCTAAACTTTGTTTGATAAGGGTGTCCTTATTCCTACATCCCATAAAAGGTAATTTTATACATATTCATGTAACCTTTACTTTGTCTCTATCAAAAGAGTATAGCCCAAAATCGACATATTCTTTATCATCATTTATGTTTCACTTTGCAAGTGATGAACAAGTTTTATAACATACCTTGCAATCAACAAGTTACCCACATCATCTACCTATCACCCCATTGCTTTTACACTTCACATCTCATATGTCATTTCAAATGAAAATCCACAGTTCACTCTAATTAGACTTTACAGGTTGTAGTTTCCACTTGAAGATTGTCTAATTATTATAATTCACAAACTAGTTGTTTTAAGTATAGTCCAAGAAAGACTTAACCATTCCGAAAGCTTAAAGATAAATTTTAAACCATTTCCAAAGTTTTTCAATGTCTATTACTTCAAGTTTCACCTTTGCATCATATTCTTGTAGCAAGTAGAGATAATATATGATTGACCTCCCTTGGTTCATTCCTTAAAGGTTATGAATTATAATCTATTTTAAAGGGCATTGGGATGCAATTTGGCAACACAAAATAACCTTGGAGTTGACATACCATCACAAATTTTTATTATATATATCATCCATTACTCCATTTGTTTCATTCCTTTTCCAAATACTCCACGATCCATTTCAATTATGGTATGGTAACAAGAGCTATAGGGATCATTATAATTGAAGGAACTGTTCTAACATAGGTTAAAATTGTAAGTAAAAATTCAAAATTTTTATTAGAATAGACATTTTGAGTCTTATATTAGCTCACTTTCTAAGGTTTTCTGGCTAAATATAGATTTTAACTCGAATTTAAATTTCTTAGATTAATTTTCATTTTGTTTTAGCTTAATTTTAATTAGATTTACATTAAAGTTAGTTTATCTTATTAATTTTAGATTTAGATTTTAGTTTTAATACTTTAGATCTTATAATTATAGTTAGTTACAATAAATAAAATATTTTTGATACATTAAACTGTATTAGTTGTGGAATATATTAGTTATATATTTATAGTAATTTTATTATAATTATATTTAATTAGAATAAAATGTGTTTTGTCATGGAGCGCTAAAAACTAATAAAAGTTTATGTTTCTACGCAGGATTATTTCAACAAATGTGGATCGTAGATTAAATATAAAGCGAGGCGGAATAATCAATGGCCCCCATCATCACATGTGCTCAGATCAACAGTGTTTATCCTTTCATGGGTCCTAAAGGTATCATGTAAAGTCTCGACATCCCAATGTTGTGATACGTTAGCATTCAATTCATGTCGGACCATGGACCATGGGATATTCTGATGTTGGTAAGTTCTTTACCTCCTGGCTTCCCGATTTCATGATACGTTAGCATTAACATGTGGCTTCCCACGTCATCTTTCCATCACAACATATTTCGGATCCAATGAGTTCCTGCCATGTGTACACCTTGAAGTTTCCACATACACGGGACATACATCATATTTGAGTGACATGGGGCTTATATTTCTTCCACGCCAATGAGAACAGGTATTAATGAGAGGTTTCCATATGTTCATGGGACTAGAATGACGTCAACACTACCACATCATGTCGGATCACCAAGCATTGGGATAATTATTAAGGTTGTGTGATTCAAGGTAAATCCTAGACATCGCAGCTTAAAAGTAGCATAGCATAGGTTCTGGAGCCTTTTCATTTAACTTCAAACCAATTACGAAATCCCTTACCTTATAAATCCTTGTAAAATGAATTGCACGGTGAATGTGGGATTAATCAGATTATAGATTAATGGTCATGATGGTATATCAAGTTTATCTAATGGTTGTTGTTGTAATAACCCTCCTCGTTACGACAACAACGCTGATAACAGGTGCAAATTTTCTTTTGTTTAAGGTGTGTGCGCACGTGTAGGAGGGGGAACAGACACACTGGACTCTATACCAGGCTACAAGGAGGTACCTGCATCCCGCCTGACATAAACAGACTCGGCAATGCAAGCCAACCAAGTACAACAAATCATCAGACCACCACGACCTCTATGGAAGATGCAAGTTACAAGGACACCTACAATATCCCACCCTTAGTTAAGGCTCAACATTACCTTTGATGCAAAGGGCAATCAGCGTAGATCAACTACTTCGTTTAAAACCATTAGTCGAAGAATCAACAACCCAACCAAAAAGATGAGTACACAAGATTAATTTCTAAATCTAAATCATAATAATTTATTGCTCTTAGGTTAAGGTCCTTACCTGTTTAGGTTGAAAATTATACATCCTTATAATGATCAACTTACCATTACCTTTATTCGACAACCAAATTGTAAATAGTTAACAATGTCCTTACGTTCCTAGGATGTCAAGGCTATAGAGAATTTTTCCCAAAAGCGAGGATATCACATTTCCAAGTTTCGACGATAAAACTCCCTGACAACAAACTACCATGACATCCCCATCAAGGCTAGCATTATTACAATTGTGAATAGAGACCTGCAATTCATCTAACTTCTTTCACAATGAAACTACAATAACCCTTACCATGCTTGATAACCCCTTCACATCTTATTGTTACGCAGATCTTGCTAATAAATTACAATTACCACCCTTTACTTATTATCTAATAACCATAATGCTGCAACGTTCCTTACCCTATAGGATACCCCGTTCCCCCTTTTTATGACCAACCCTTGCGATAATTTACAATTACAAAATTTTTATAGGTCTCAACCATAAAATTTCAATGACCACACATGCTATAAAAATTGCGCCTAATCGATGAGGAGCTCGCATTCATAAGTTATCAATGTTAGCATATCAATCTTTCTTGTGCCAGAGCCTTACATTCTAATGATACCATTCACAAGGAAAATTCCAGAACATTCCCTAATCATAACCAATTACTAACAATTTAATAATTAGCATTCCATTGCAATTAAATGCATTGCAATTAACTAACCATGCAATTGCGGAACCATTAACTAAATAACCATTAAAGGACCAGTTAATAACATTGCAATAAATAACACTACAATTCCAATTAGATGCTTGCAATTAATTAACAATGCATCTATGTGTCAATTGAATAAATGACCAATAATCAACCAATTTGGTAACAATTACATAAATACATTACAATTACTATTAACTGCATTGCATTTAATTGATCAATGCATCTTCGTAACAAGTGAATACATAACCATTAAGCAACCATTTGAATAATAATCACCTAAACATATTACAAATTCAATTAACTGTAATGCAGTTATTTTAAACAACGCAATTACGGATCCATTAATGAAAGGAGGAGTAAATCCCAGAAAAACAATTTATTAATGCAATCCCAGCTGCAATGCACCTATATCACCATTAAATATTAAAGGAATATTTCCTTTCTTCAATAAAAGGCGGGCCTTGTAACAATTAGGTTTTGGGGTTGAGTTACAGTTGTAAAGAGGTCGAATTAATAAATGTAATAGTTTCTGGGTTGGAAGAACAACGGCACTGTCCCATGACAACGAATGATGGCTAAATCAAGGAGAATCCCTGCGCTCTGGCATAGTCATAAATAATGAAGGAAACGAATTGCCGAGATTCCAAGGTTAACTAGAGGATACGAATCGAATTGATATCCGTGAATCATCGACTGGCAAGAGGGAACAGTAAGTCGCCTTGAAAAAGCAGCTGCAATGACTGCAGCACTGTCTAAGTCACTAGGCAAATCAGATTGTGGTCGGAAGGGTTAAGGAAGGGATGACGCAGACCTCCGTCTCTAGGTAAGCACAAAAATCATCACGTTGTCCAACACAAACCTGGCTGTCAGGGTGGTTCGAGGCACGTCTACCGCTGGAGTGGCTGAGAGAGGACTCGATCTCCAAAGCGCGGGGTAAGGAGCTGCAGATGAAATAAAGAAAACAGTTCCAAAAAGGGGTCGAATGGATGATCTGTGACAACTGAAAAAAAAAACTAAATCAACACATGAAAACTCTACTTATTATACTGGATGGATTTGTTTCTTTCTACAAAGTTGTCTACCACTTATTCCTATGATTTATGTAATAAACTGAAGAAGACTAACATAATGCCTTGAAATACTATAGAGTAGAAGCTACTGAAAACACCTCCAGAAGACTGTATAAGCCACTCAAAACACATCCAGAAGACTATCTTACACATCCTGTAGCGAGTTATCCATTACGTCCTCAATGTTGATCAAGAAGCTATTATCACAAACAATAGCTCTTCAACAGATTTCGACCAGCATGACCCTAGGAAACTGTGTGACCCTAAACATTGTATAATCTCTATTGTATGTGTACATTATTAAACTATTGTCCTATCATTATTGCCAATATTGACAAACATGATAGTTGAAGATTCCTAACACACAAATCGTCACGAAATTAGAACCTGACCCCAAAGTACCAAAACTGCTTTACTACATCTTGAATTACCAATGTTTTTGGGCAACATTGAACAATGTTGCGCAACTAAACTTTTAAGTTTTCTTGGACAAAAATAAACCAAGTTCTGAACTAATTTAAGATTCTATAAACTTGAAAGTAGAAAACCCCTCTAGCAAATCATACAAGGAAAACGATATCATTCCTTGTCCTGAAACAAGATATCCATTAAACCTACGATGTATTATATGTCAAATAAAAGTTGAAAACCACTATAATTCTTCTTGAACAAGCCTGTAAAAAGAACAAAGGAGTACAGACCTATGGCCCTTGACATAGAAAGAAAGCCTCTTATACGATACCCATTCCAAAAAAATAACACGTCCACCAGCAGCTTCAATGCGGCTAAACACAAACCTTGAGCGATGGACTTACAGTGAACTTTGGCCAGCAATAGAGAAGCCCAGTATACGCATGGAAGGTGAAGAACCCAATAGGGATTTATGTGCCTAACCTACTACCATTGTTTCTAAACAGCGCTATCTTATCAAAAATATCTCTGTGGATTCAACAAAACATCATAACTGTTCCAGAATTAATTATTCTTGCGTGTACAAGACCAGAGACAACATAACATCAAGGCTATAAACCAGCAGACTCATATGGCATCCGATGGACATCATGCACAGCAGCTCTGAAACGTTTATGGATTTCAAAAGAGATAAGCAACCCTATGACAGTAAATTTCCAAGAGCGCAACGCTGGCCACTACGACAACCAGAAGGGCAGGGATAAAACCATTCGCCCATTGTACAACAGCGCAACCCACTAAAAACAAATCACCTACTGAAAGAACAAAATCGAACCCTAATGTAAAATTTCTCCCTTGTATATAAACGAAAAATACACAACAAAAAAAAGGACAAATCGCCCACTGAATAAAAAAAATCGGACCCTAATGTAAAAAGGTTGCCCATGGTACAAAAACAACGAAAACCCACTGATATAAAAAGAAAATCGCTCGTTGTTCTATGGGGATTGCCTCCTATGTAAAGGTAAAAAGAAATAACGTAAACCCACAACAATTTACCAGAAACCCTCAACGACACTGTTATCAAAATTTTACAGAGTATAAAGGACGATGAAATAACATTTCACAACCATACAATCACGATCGCAGCAGTAAATCACTATGCATTCTACTCTATTCAGTTCATGAGCATACCTTTGCCTTATTGCTTGCTGCAATGACTCATTTCTCCATGCCGCTTCCGCCTTTAGTGCTGCTCCCGCTCGCCAACTGTAGAGGACTCACCGGTACCTCCCAGCCAAATGCTAGGGGTACTCTACTTCCCCCTTAGCCCCCCGAGCCACAAAGGGGCCACACACAACCCAGACGATAGCCTAGCTTCTCAGCTCGCCTCCAAGGCTGAGCTACCACTCAAGTCTGCTGAGAATTCCCAACTCCTACAAGAAATCAGTCCAGTCTCTAGTCTGGCAGCATAACAATACCAATAGCTCCCCAAAAATCCCCTTCTTTCCCCCTCTTCCTTTCTTTTATCCAGTCTCAAACCCTAAATCCTCCTCTTTTAGGTTTTCCCCCCTTTTATTTTCTTATTTCTCTTTTTATTTTATTTTATTTTAAATTTTTATTTTTTTTTAAACTCAAAGAGTATGTGCGCTCATTATTCATTCCCTTTTATTTTTACATGCGTAACTTTTTATCAAAGATAGAGGCAGTAGGGATTAATAAACTTTCGGAAACAGAATACATTTATCATTTTCATTATTCTAAAAATTTAAGGTTTAGGAATAAGCCACCATTTGTTTATAATATATGCATATATATATTTTCATTTTTTTATTTTTTTTCTTATTTATAAGCATGCATTCATCATAGTAAATTATCATTATCCATCATTTAAATTCACCATTAATATGTATATATAGGATAAAGAGAGATTAAGGTGATGGCAAACATGTATAACGGAAAAGTAATGTCTTACATAAAAATAATAATGAGGAATTAAGGGGAGGGATGGCGATTTAGTAACGTGAACTGGACATGTAAAAGGGAGATGGACACTAGAAGATTGAGGCGATGGAGGATAGTTTAATAAAGTAGACATGGATAATGAGAGGATAAAGTTCTGAGTTTTTTTTTTTTTTTTGAATTTTCATTTGTTAAGGTCACACTAAATTTCCCCACTTTTTCTAGAAAAGTCTTAGGCTTAGGGTTAGATTCTGGGCTAGGCGACGATTGGTTAAGGGAATTGCTTAAGGTTTTATTTAGCTGCTGATGACTTAGGGCCAATTAGGCTAACTCCTTCAACCACATTTATTGCGACGTGCCCTTCACGACGCACCACGTGCACCAAGGGTACCACTCGCCTCATGATTTTTTTTTTTGGGTGACGTGCCCTTCAGGATGCACCATGTGCTCCAAGGGTGCCACTCGCCAACTGAGTTTCTTTTGTGCGACGTTCCCTTCAGGATGCACCACGTGCTCCAAGGGTGCCACTCGCCAACTGAGTTTCTTTTGTGCAACGTACCCTTCAGGATGCACCACGTGCTCCAAGGGTGCCACTCGCCAACTGGACTGATTGGTAGACCTCTATAACCCCTAGAGTCAACACTCCGCCAGGTGAACTTGTAGGAGACTAAGGGTTCTAAGGAATAAGTCCCCCGCCTTATTGCGTGCCCCTTAGAATCATTGTGAGCGACTGTCGCAGTCGGCCCTCACGGCATCGTGGGTCCTCTCGAACTAGGTAATCGTTAACCTACAGTTTGAGCCACGGCGGGAGTGCTAGCAGGCAGTGGCAAGGCTACTGTCCACCCCTCTCCCTTAACCTCTCTGCAAATCGTGTGTGGCCCCTTTACTCCATATGTGAGTCTGGTCAGCAAGCTATCGTCAGCCTGCATCATCAAAAATCATGTCAGAAATGTCAACATCAAATCATCAAATCAAATGAAACATCATAGTAAACATATCAACCCAAAAGCACACTCCCTGACTCAGTCCGGAGTCCAAGGGGATTCTACCGATGCCTCTGCATCCTCAAGGTCAAAATCCCTGCACACTCAATAAAACCGAGTCAATAGCATCTATCGACATCAAATAGTAACACATCATGTCATCTGTCAATCGCATCATAATCAAGTATAAATGGTCTAACATCATAAAAGTCCAGATCACTTGCGAGCAAGTGTCCTCAAATAATAAGTTTTCTCAGTGCGGTAGAGCGGGATGTTACATACACCCCCTCTTGGTCTAAACTTCATCCTGAAGTTTCTCATTATAGATGCAGAATAAAGTATCACAGTATCATAAGTCTATCTATCAAACAAAAATGGAAATCGCTGACACATATCATATGCGTCCTCCTAGGTCGCCGAGTGCAGACTATAACTGTCCCACTGGACCTTGACCTGATCTACCGTTCGACGTCGTAACTGTCGAACGCGATGATCTAATATGCGGACTGGCTCAGCCGTGAGCGCTCCCTCGTCCGATACCTGCAAGGAACTCAGGTCAATCACATGTGTAGGATCACTAATATAATGTCTCAAAACATATACA
>JASDQU010243298.1:83588-97923 GCA_032191745.1 Picea mariana | reverse complement strand
CAGTCCCTCATTCCACACATGCTTGTCCCACCCCAGGAAGTGTGCCTCTTCTTTGCTCAACAGTCCCTCGGCTGCCCCACTTCCTTCCCGGGGCTTCAACAATAGGCCGGACAGAAAGTCTCAGAGCCCTGTGGCTGCAGTTTGGCACCTTCGAGAAATCAATTCCCAAAAATTCTCTCACCTAGAGAGAATTGCTCATGGGCCAGACAACCCGCCTCTTCAATATCCCACGGGCCTGACAACCCACTTCTTCAATCCATCTCCTAAGCTACCCATGTATAGGTACATGTACATGTATGGTACTGGTTCAGGTACGGTACATGTACAATGATAGTAACATAGATGTACGAAGGACAATTGAAATCAGTGAGTGAAATGATGGTGGAATGATGGGAAAATGAACTAAGTCCAAACTATATGTATGCATTTTCCCAACTTGACACTTGTTATGTCGAGAACTACTTTGGCCCACTTGTCCCCATCCTTAGAACTTAGGATACAATAATTATCCATACTTTATACTTTAAGGAATATTAATATAATATTCCTTTTTGGCTTAATCTCCCTAGCTTATCCCCTTATCCTTAACTTTTATCCCCCTTTCCCTAACTAGTGGAGTTTAGTCCCCCATACTCTTTTACATGGTTGGTCTGCCGCAATGATGTGTTTTTCATTAATATTTTCATGTGAATACATTTACATTTACATCACAGATATACTGTCCTTTCTGCATCTCGACTCACCAGCCTAAGTACATTTGTATTTACATTTACAGTTGGGGTTCGACCTAGGGGTATTACATTCCCCTCCCCCTTATTTATGCACTGTCCTCAGTGCAATATATACACATATACAACCCAAATTTCAAAAATCCTAAAAAATATGCAGGTATTTTGCTTGCATAGCATCCTCGTGCTCCCAAGTTGCATCTTCARGACCATACCGGGTCCATTGGACCTTTACTAGCTCTATGGCTCGATTCCGGATCTGCTTGATCTTCWGGTCCAATATGCACAATGGATGCACTTGAAGGATGCCATCTTACTCCACTTGAATCACATTCCAACCAATGACATGATTARCATCAGGTATATACTTTTTGAGCAATGATACATGAAATACATTAGGAATAGACATTGATGCAGGAAAGGCAAGCATGTATTCTACAGGCCCAATCTTCTCTAGGATTTCAAACAACCCACAATAATGAGCTGTCAACTTTGAACAATTTCCCAACTTCAGGGGGCTTCTGTTGGTCTTTACTTTCAAGAATACATGGTCACCCACTTTAAATTCCCTATGAGTTCTGCCCTTATCAACATAACTTTTCTGCCTATCTCGAGCAGCCTTTAAATTTTGTTTTATTTTCAACATTTTCTCTTCCATTTCCCTGAGTAATTCCGGCCCAACCACTGCTCTATACACTGGCTTGTCCAAACTCACTGGCGTGTTGCACCTTCTGCCATAAAGTGCCTCAAATGGGCTCATCTTTAGAGATGCTTGGTACCCATTGTTATAAGCAAACTCTACTAAGTGTAGGCAGTCTTCCCATTTTCATGGTTTATCCATCACATACATCCTCAACATATCCTCAATCACTTGATTCACCCTCTCTGTTTGTCCTTCTAATTCTGGATGATAAGTTGTACTAAAATTCAAATTTGTTCCAAATCCCTTAAATAATCCTTTCCAAAAATTTGATGTAAATTTTGGATCTCTGTCAAACATAATTGTCTTGGGTATACCATGTAGTCGAGCAATTTCTCTCATATAAATATCAGCAATGTTGGCTGCCTTGTGAGTGAGCTTTATTGTAATAAAATGGGCAACTTTAGTAAGCTTATCCACCACTACCATGATAGAATCATACTGGTTGTTTGTTCTGGGCAGTTTGGTGATGAAATCCATTGTTACAACTTCCCATTTCCACTTCGGAATGGGTAATGGATGTAGAAAACTAGCTGAGTGTCTATGCTTAGCCTTGACCTTTTGACACTCCAAACATTTGACAATAAAATCGATAACTTCTTTCTTCATTCCTGGTCAATAATATTGGCTCTTCACAACTACAATAGTTTTTTGATAACCTGGGTGCCCATCATAAGGTACATTATGCATTTCTCTTAATATCAGATTTCTCAATTCCTGGGAATTTGGTACATAAATTATGCCCCTGTACATGAAAATTTCATCATTTTCTATCTTATAGTATTCAATTTTCTACTGCAAAATACCTTGTTGTAATTTTGTTATTATTTCCATGTATTGCAAATCTGATTTTGCAGCCTCCAAGATTCTATCTTTCAAATCTGACTGGTACATGCTAATGGATGTAGCATGCAACACATGCACCCTTATGCTAAGTGCATCAACCACCATGTTCTCTTTCCCTTTGATATGCTTTATATAAAAGTCATATTCACTGAGAAATTATAACCACCTACTTTACCTGGCATTTAGAGTTGGATGCCCAAATAAATATTTCAGAGCACTATGGTTTGTCCTCAACTCAAACCTTTTCCCCATGAGGTAGTGCCTCCACATCTTCAAGGCATGCACTATGGCTGCCAACTCCAAATCATGAGTAGCATAGTTCCTTTCATGCTCCTTCAACTTCCTTGATTCATAGCATACCAAATACCCATTTTGACTGAGGACTCCACCAAGCCCTTCTCTACATGCATCAGGGCATACAATGAAGTCTTCATTTGGATCAACAATCCTTAGTATTGGAGCACTTGTTAATGAATGCTTCAAGTGTTGGAAACTCTTTTCATAATCCAATGTTCACTGAAACTTCACCCCCTTATTTTGCAAGGAAGTGATCGGATGTGTAATCTTTGAGAATCCTTCAATAAATATCCTATAGTATCCTGCAAGGCCCATGAATTATCTGACCTCTGTCACATTCTTTGGTGCTGACCATCCTCTAATGGCCTCAATATTTTTAGGATCCACTCCTATCCCTTCCTCTGAAATGATATGTCCCAAATAAATAATTTGTCTCTGATAAAATGAGCACTTGCTCAATTTGGCATACAACAAATGCTCCCTTAATACCTATAATACCATCCTCAAGTGTTGTTCATGCTCTTCCTCCAACTTAGAATATATAAGAATGTCATCTAAAAATAAAATGACAAACTTATCTAAGTATTCTATGAAAATACCATCCATTAAACACATGAAGACCACTGGTGCATTTGATAACCCAAATGGCACCACTGTGAACTCATAATGCCCATACCTTGTTCTGAAAGCAGTCTTGYTGATGTCTTCTTCTTTAATTCTTACCTGATGATAACTTGACCCGAGATCAATCTTGGAGAATATTTTTGCATCTTTCAACTGATCAAAGAGGTCATCGATCCTTGGCAAATGATACTTATTCTTCAAAGTTACCTTGTTCAACTGCCTGAATTCAACGCAAAGTCTCAATGTTCCATCCTTTTTCTTCACAAATAATATTGGGGCACCCCAAGGTGACACACTTGGGCATATATACCCCTTCTTCAGAAGCTCTTCAAGTTGCATTTGCAATTCCTTCAATTCTGGTGTACTCATCCTGTAAGGGGTCTTGGATATTGGGGCTACTCTAGGCATCAGATTGATGGAGAAATCAATGTCTCTTTTAGGGGGTAATCCTCATATTTCTTTAAATACATCTTCAAACTCTTTTAGGACTGCATAATCTTCAATATTTGACACCTTTTCTTTAGGTGTCTCTTCCATATGTGTTGCAAATATTTGACACCCTTTCCTGTAACTTTTCTTCAGCTGCAATGCTGAAATTTCTCTGATGGTTACTGCCTGGGAATTCCGTGCACTGTCCTTAGGTTCCCTTCCTCATCCAAGAAAGTAAATGACTTATTATAACAATCTAGGATAGCATGGTGTTGGTCCAACCAATCCATACCAATTAGACAATCATAGGAACCTAAAGGTATGATGTTCAAATCTGCCCTGGTACTCAGTCCATTCATGTCCATTGGACATGCCTTAATCATCTCATTAATTTTTCTTTTAGCTACGGTAGCCAGCTGCACCAACGAAGATTTTCCAAGCTTGCTTCTTGGCAAATGCAATACTTCCACCATCTTAGGATCTATATAACTATGACTATCTCTTGAATCAATTAAAATAACAATGGTTTGGTTGTTGATCTTACCTTCCACTTCAATCATATGTGACTGAAACTCATCTTTCTTGTTGTCCAGGGCTACATAGATCCTAGGTACATTTCTGCCCATGTTCTCCACTGTATCAGCTTGTTGTGCATTGTGAACAATCCTCACTTTTTCACCTCTGTGAGGACAATCTCTATACATATGATCTCCTCCACAACCCCAACATTGAATAGGTGGCTGCCTTGGTCTTTTCCCCACTATCTCGGTCATTCTTGTTTATTTAGAAGTAGGTTGTCCCTGAGGATTATTTATGAAGAATGGTGGCTTAGTACCCTTTTCCCTATGTTCTATCTTGTTTTTATTCTTGTCTTTCCAAGCGTTTTGGAAATTTGGCCTTCCTTTATGTTGATCATAAAAGAATTTAGCTCACCTTATGGTCTCCTCCAATGTTTTGGGATCATCATATTGTATTGTTTCATTGATAAATGATGGCAACCCACTCAAATACCTCTGAATCTTAACTGGATCTTCCTTGTTGAAAGAAACATACTTTAACAGTTCTAAAAACCCGCTTTCATATTCATCTATGGTCATACTCCCAAGCTTGAGTTCAAAGAACTCCTTCATTTTCTTGTCATAGTATCTCTTAGTCAAGTAATTCTTTTGAAAATACCTCTTGAATTCCCTCCAAGTAACATTTTTCTCATCGATGTGTTGCACCTGCACAAATTGGTCCCACCACATGGATGCCTTTCTCTTGAGATGATAGATGGAAATTATTTCTTCTGCATGTGAAGAGTAATTATGCAATTGAAAATACTTCCTCATGCCTAGTAGCCATGTCTCTGCATATTCATCCTTCTTGTGCTCACCATCAAATGTAGGAGGCTTGATGTTGTTCATTTCTCCTTGTAACTCATCCACCCCAAACCTCCTCTTATGTTTCATGATAGGGGATGGAATTGAATTATTGTGTGCTCTCCTAGTGGAATGCCTTGGGGAGTGATGGTGATGTTTGCCAACACTTCTTGTTCTTCTCCTCTCATCATGAGATCTGTGACTTCCTGATTTGCTTGAGTCATTCTCCTTATCCATCTTCTTTTCTATTATGTCCAAGCTCTGCATTAAATTTATGTTGAATCCCTCCTGCTCTCCTTGGATTTCATAAGCCTCTCATTATCATCTTTATAACTTTGGACATCCTTTTGTAAACTTTTAATGGTCTCTACCAAGTTCATGATTTCTTCCTTTCATTCTCCATATCCATTTGAGTTTGTACATTCATTACCCATATTGACATACATCCCTCTGATTTCATCTTCATGGTTGTAAGCCCCCTGTGTATCTTCCATGATTCTGAACTTTGTGTTGATCCTGTTCTGATCTAATTGTTGTTAACTCTGCAAAATGTGCCGCCAACAAAACTTGTTAGGCTAATTGATTTAACAAATTCATGAAACTATGTACAATTCTAGTTCAAGAATGCATCATAATTATTTATTCTGATTTCCTGAAAAATTGACTTCCCAGGTCAATTTTCTGGGTGAATAGTTATATTCTACTATCTAAGACCTTTCCAATGCTTGCTTCCATGCTCAATTCTGAGTCTTGAGCAGAAAGCTATGGTTATTTGAAATTTGTCCATTAATTCTTCCCAAGATTTCTGCATGGATTCTCTGCTCTTTCCTTACTCATACAGGTACTTAGCCTTCCTTATGGTCTCATTCAAAGTTCTATAATGCAAACCCCCACCCCTCCCAGGGGTTCGCGCGACCTCCCGGTCTTGGGATCTTCTTCTGGAGCCGAATTATCTCTGGGATCCATGTTGGATCCTCTCTTAATGTACACAGGCCCTTTTTATTTCTTTATGCAGGTTCAACAAAACCCACGGGCGCTTTACTCTAAGCCCCTTTCACCTAGGATCAAAACCAAAGGAGATAGCCCCTTTTCTTCGGCAAAAATATCACGTGACCATGGGCTAGAACCAGGCACTCAACTAAAAGGTGCTATCCGGAGCTCCAAGACTTCGACGCTCTGTGAACATTCACCTTTTCAACACTCCAATCTCCCAGAGTGGTTACCAGACGAATTTAGTCATAAAGTGACTTTGACNCTTCCCTCCTCCATGATCTATGGTGGAGATTCACTTCAAGACTCTAGGCTTCGGGAGTTTCCACAACTCCAACATGAAAATCTCTTGGACTGCCGAACTCCTGAAGAGTTCAGGGATTCCGGGTTTCAGAATTTTTCCGATTCCAACACATGCTACCGCCCGGATAGCTGAACGTCGAATTGAAACCGACGACTCACACTCCTCCCACAACCAATGACTATGATTAACTCCGTGCTTCGGGCTTTGGGGCTTCTTGCTCCAGACGACCACCGCACTCCCAAACTGTCGAACATCGAATCAACGAAGGGCAGAGATCTATGAATGAGACTCTCCTTTGATCAATGACTAGGATTAACTCATGTACTTCAGATCTTTAGGACTTCTCACACCAAAATAAATTTCACCCACAATCCTTTAGATAGTCGAATTTTCGAATACTTGGAAATCTACGGACATCTGTTCCCAACAACCGACGGTCAGGATTTACTCTAAAATTTGGGACTTCGGGGAATTCTCCACTCTGTGCAATCACAACCAATTTCTCCTAGAGTGTCGAATCGCCGAAACACTCGGGGATCCAATGGCTCACACTCTCCCAGTGATCTATGGTGTAGATTCACTTTAGGACTTCGTAGCTTTGGGGATTTCTCCTCCTGGAGATAAAAGGGTTAATTTTTCCCGAAGTGTCGAATCTTCGAGTTGTGAGATCTACGACTCACGTTCCATGATGGGATCTATGGCTGAGATCCACTCCGCCTTGGCCAAGGCTTATGGCCTGAGAAATACGATCGATGATATTCGTTCTCCTGCGCTCATATCCAACGACTAGGACCTGATCTCCTCTGTCGTGCGCTCTCCTCTCGTCTGGGTTTGATAAAATGGCCCAGATCTAATCTTGCATCCCAAATCAACGACTTTTGTGGTTTCTCTCCTCTGTGGCTCCGCTTCCCTCCAACGAAGGATTTCTCAATCTTTCAAAGGCTCGACCTTTGATATCTCCACTGTAGGGTCACTCCTTGGCCTCTGCTTGCTTTCTCGAATCGCTACACCTCCTGAGCTTTCAAACACAGTCAAAGTGTTCTCTCAACGCCCTCCTGGCTCCTTGTAATTTCAAATTCGACCAATTTCAAGTCTGAATTTGCTAGAACAAATATTAAATTAACGACATCTCACCACTTGGCCAAATTTCGCAAATTTGCCATGAATTTAACAACAAAAATTGGGGCCTTTTCCCAATTCCATGCAATTGCTTCTGATTTTTACCATGGACACATTGTAACTTGAAATTTGGCCACTTTGAAATCAATTCTCTGTGAAATTTCGCTTCAATCCAACATGCTCGGCCCATCTAGGCTCAGTGTTGAAAACTGGAGCTTTGATACCATATTGTAGCATCCCCAACATCCAACTGGGCTATGCCACATAAAATTTCCGAAATGTATACAAAATTAAAACCTATAGAAACTCATCAAATGCATAAATTCATACAGAATAATAATAAAAATACACATGCAACACACACAAGAAAAACCCATAAAAATGTACACATAAATAATAATGCAGCATGTAATTTAACACACAATTGACACTTATCTTGGTAAAAATATCACCAACTGCGTGCAGACCTTCCACGTTCCTCCCAACCTTAGACCACACTACTCAAAATTCTCAGCAGTGGGTCATCCCCGAGCTGGGACTAAACTCCACTGGGTAAAGGAATTCCTAACCAAGCTAATGTATCTCAGACAACATAAAACTCTGTCACAGGTGCCAACTCGAACTAACAACATACAATCCCTCATTCCCCACATGCCTGTCCCACCCCAGAAAATGTGCCCCTTCTCTGTTCAATAGTCCCTCGGTTGCCCCACTTCCTTTCTGGGGCTTCAACAACATGTCAGACAGTTAGTCTTAGAGCCCTGTAGCTGCATTTTGGCACCTTCAGGAAATCAATTCCTAGAAATTCTCTCACCTAGAGATAATTTCTCACGGGCTTGGCAACCTGCCTCTTCAATATCCCATGGGCTTGACAACCTGCTTCTTTAGTCCAACTCCTAAGCTACCCAGGTACAGGTACATGTACATGTATGGGTATGGTACTGGTTCATGTACGATACAAGTACAATGATAGTAACATAAAGGTACAAAGGACAACTGAAATCAATGAGTGAAATNACCTGCCTCTTCAATATCCCATGGGCTTGACAACCCGCTTCTTTAGTCCAACTCCTAAGCTACCCAGGTACAGGTACATGTACATGTATGGGTATGGTACTGGTTCATGTACGATACAAGTACAATGATAGTAACATAAAGGTACAAAGGACAACTGAAATCAATGAGTGAAATGATGGGAAAATAAACTAAGTCCAAACTATATATATGCATGTTCCCAACTTGACACTTATCATGTTGAGAAATACTTTGGCCCACTTGTCCCCATCCTTAGAACTTAGGATAAAATAATTATCCATACTTTATACTTTAAGGAATATCAATATAATATTCCTTTTTGGCTTAAGCTCCCTAGCTTAGCCCCTTATCCTTAACTTTTAGCCCCCTTTTCCTAACTAATGGAGTTTAGTCCCCCATACTCTTTTACATGGTTGGTCTGCCGCAATGATGTGTTTTTCATTAATATTTGCGTGTGAATACATTTACATTTACCACAAATATACTGTCCTTTCTGCATCCCGGATCACCAGCCTAAGTACATTTGTATTTACATTTACAGTTAGGGTTCGACCCAGGGGTATTATGCTAGCGAGTTCATCCGCTCTTTATTTTTACATTTTTTGTACATTTCTGTCATTAATAAAAATTGTGCATTACTGTATCTTTGTGTTTCTGGCAATATATCTATGTATCTGGTTATTATATTTCCGCTTTCATTTCGTTCTCAAAATAATACGGATAAAATTTTGATGGAGTTGCAAAGGGTAGACCCATAGGAAGTAGGAGGAATGTTAAAAAATGAACATGTTTCAGTTTTAAGGGTTTGAGCCAAGTTTTTGGAAACCAAAACCAAAACTCAAAACAAGATTGAAGGTTTGATATTGGTTGTAAAGGAAGTATTAAGAAAATATTACATGAAGATTGTTATTAAAGGGAACTAAAAACCTATTATAAACCACATCAAAGGGAAGATTCTAGAGTCTTGATGTGAGATGACAAGCAAGGTATCTTGAAATCAAGAGTCAGAGAAGTACTTTAATATTTCAAAATTTAGACAAGTTGGAAAATAAAAATCAAGAAGAGAACGAGGGGTGTTATTGCAATCTTACATAATTTATTGAAAATAGTAATTAACATGTCTCTTTGTAAACTTTGTAGACATGAATTGAGTACTTGTAAAGAGAAACACCAAGGACAATTTTACTCCAAAGAGGTATGAATGTAATACCCCTTACGAGAATGAACATAAAAAATAAGCATGCAATAAGTGGGTAAGTAGTTTACATTTAAGTACTTTGATTTTTTTATAAAATAATTACACCGAAGGCATTCTTTTAAGGGAACGGTTCCCTTCACCTTTCTTTGTCTGTCGAGAACCATATGAAATCAACCACGTGTACCTCTTCTGTCCATTTGTGACAAGCCACCTGTTCCACATGTGCTTTTACTATAACGCCATCTCCGTGTTGGAATCGTATTGTGGTGGAGAATTGATTGCTCTTTTATTTTGGAGCGAGCGCAAGGTTTGGGCATAGTCTCCATTTTCTCCATCCATCCATCGAAGTTTTGAAGGCTCCACATTGAAGAGTACGAGATTAATGGTTGACCTCGACTCCAGCATGAGAAACAACTCATCCAGACACCATTTTTACTGGGCATAAGTGGTAGAAAACATCACTATATGGACGGAGGCGGCTCAAATACCACTTTTTATCTGACACCAATTTGAATCTCCCTTCTACAATTTTTCTTTGTCCAGGAAGACTCTCTATCCGTGTTTGGTCTATGATAAATAAGGTTAGAAAATGTTTTCTTAACACTAGGGCCTCAGTCATTGATGAACACATCGTTCGAGTAGCAGTTGTTTACATCCGTTGCAGAGGTAGAGGCTGAGGCCGATTAGGAGGAAGATGCCATTGGATGCAGAATAATCAAGAAGTAATGTTCACTCAATTACCTCAATATTTTCATATGGAAAATGTGAAGAAACGTTGGCAAGAGGACCGAGTTAGTTGAAATCAATTATATTTGCTATAATTATTGGTGTATGTTTGTATGGTCTTTAATGGTAGACATGTGGAGGTTATATTGGTAGGTTCTCCATTAAAACAACCTCACAATTAGCAACTTGCAGCATGTAATTTAAACAATTCAGTGTGTAATTTCTATGTTAGCAACACCTAGATACTTCCCATGAGTCCTTTTTCATCTCATGTATTTTTAACGAGCACTTACATATTATCATGGCAATTGCTAAAAAAAAAGAAAGGTAGGTGCACTTGGAGAGCGATTTAGTAATCTAGATGGGTATGAGGCAGAGGAATCACTCTTTTTAACGGACAAGAGGAAGAATCAATATCTACTAGCCATATCAACTAAAAACTATTGATTTAAGAAAACTGTACAAAACAACTCTGAATGGAAGAAAACTATACAAAACAACTATGAAGGGAAGAAAACTATACAAAACAACTCTAAAGGGAACTCTATAGTATCCGTCTAAAGTTTGAAGTTGAACTTATAGAACAAGAGCCTCTATGTATCACAAGCATAGTTACCAAGTTTGAATTCAAATTTGGATTCGATAGGGTACCTGAAAAAAATTAAAGTGAAAAATTTTCAATTCAGAAAAAAATTCCTTAAAATTTAAGAGTATACTTTGCTAGCATTTACCATATCCAAAAATAACTACACAACCCATCATATTTTGCTTCCATTCAAAAATATTCAATACAAGCAATCTGCAAAAGCAACGAGATTTTTAAAATATTTTCTCTACCTAGTAATTCTTCTTCTTGTTACAAGTCACATATATAACTATTAAAACACTCTTAATTAATACATAATGTAAACATTTTTTAATTTTTTTTACTCTCAATTGATTTTTTTTCCCAAGTCTAATATAGAACTATAAAAGCACTCTTAATTAGTACATAACACAAACCTTATTTATTTATTTTTTATTTACTCTCGATTGATTAAATTTTTTCCTATTGACTTCCCCGTATTGGCCATAATGCAATGTCATTACATTATGATCACGTTCTGTTATAGGTGTATTTGATACAATCTAACTAGATGGTCCTAGCCCTATATTGATTCAAACCTTGATTAAGCTTTGTGAAAGGTCTCGAAAGGTAAGGAATGAGAAGAGCACCTCATGTTCATCCCTATGCTGTACATATGCAAAGATGGATAAAATTTGGCCAACAACAATTTAACCGAATCGAACACATTGGTGATTTTTCAAATTTATTTCTCCAATTTGGTTGAATTTGGTAACTATGGTATCAAGAAGATCGACCGCTTTCCCAAACTAAGGAAGAGAAATCTGCTCTGAATTTCATTGCTTTTTTTAGCCACTAGAGAGCGAATTTGTAAGTGGAGTTATGAAAGAAAAACAAGGGAGGAGGTAGGTGGTTCAAAAAAACAAGTAGGTGACGCTTTTGTTACAACTAGAAACCCCTAGAAAACGTTATTGAGGATGGCGACACCTAGATGGCACAAGCGAAGACTGGTAGCGACGTGTTCTGCTTAGACCATCCTAGAAGTATCTTCACAAACACTCTTAAAAGAAAAGTTCAAAGCCAAGAGTGATAAGTGTAATTCTTGGAATCAATTTGATAGAGAGAAACCTACCCACTTGCAATCATAAAAATAACAACAAAAATCAATGTATCCACAGACACAAGGATTTCCATGACCTCCTCTCACACCAACATGACAAGCATCTATCTTATAGTTGAACTCAATGCTAGCAATGTACACAATACATTCAATAAGAGGGTTTGAACTAATAGGATTTCATTATGAATCAACCTTGTATCCAACAACATTACGAGTGAAACACTTAGTGAGATTGTCATAAGTCGAATCCAAAATCTATTGATAAATGTCGATAGTTAAGGATGTGATTACTCAAACTTCTCAAACAAAATATGATCCAAAATGGATTCAATGAAGGTTAAGAAAACTCAGAATGCACAGAAGCAAATCAGAACGCTCAGAATGGCTCCAACACACAGCAAAAGGGAAAAAATTAAAAGTTCCTAAAACTCAGTGAAAATGTCACAATCATGAAAAGCGCGTCGCAAGCTTTCTAACGACGCAAACAACTCGTTAAACGGAGTTACAGATCAAAAGTTATAAGCGGTCAAAGTTCAGTCAAACTTGGTCAAATAGGCAAAAGTCAAAGT
Organism: Picea mariana; assembly: GCA_032191745.1. Taxonomy (NCBI): domain Eukaryota; kingdom Viridiplantae; phylum Streptophyta; class Pinopsida; order Pinales; family Pinaceae; genus Picea; species Picea mariana. The sequence goes on along the minus strand of JASDQU010243298.1, from coordinate 85,312 downwards.
GACACGTGGAACCAATGCAAGGGTGACACGTGGCACAACTGAGTTGAAAAGATGACGTGGCTTGATAGACACATGGGCGTGTTCGGTGATGACTCATGTCAACTTCATTGGCAAATCATATTGTGACAAGTGGCAGTTTTGGTGGCATAGTTATATGGTGCCACGTGGCACCCCTCCCATGGCTGGAATGTGAAAAAGATTATTCAACTCCCCAAGAGTCGACCTTGTGACCTCCAAGAGCCCAAAAGCCCCACACTCACGTGCTAACCACTACACCAAGCAATGTTTCTTATTTGTAATGTGGGGAAATATTTATTTAAATTTTAAGAATGTTTCGAATGGAGAAGGAAAGGGCTAGGCCTTCGGCCCAACCCTTGGTCCCATACCACACCATGCGACCATCCGCCATATGATATTCTGCATGTCCACCATTATAGCTGCCTCCATACATAATTCACCACTATATATAGCTATTCCGCCAGTTTAGGGGCACATGCCAAAACCATCCGCCACATGTAGCAAACGGTCCACCATTTTAGCAGCTCGCCTGCCAATTTTAGCCTATCCAACAGATCTGTTGTAACCATAAGCTAAAATGGGGAGGTCCATGGGATTGGACCCCAGGACCTCCGCCAAACTAGCGACTTAATATAGCTCCTCTAACCACCATGCCAACCGCCACACTTATTGCATAATCGCCAACTTTTGGTATAAAAAGGGGGCGTCCGCCAGAGTTCACACACAAGAGAGCACGAAGAAGGGGCAGGCTGAGCGCATCTGTACAGTACGGATTTGGGCGCAATTTTCCATATTTGGGCATGAATTTCGAGATTTGTCAGTCATTAATTGCAAGAGCAGTGTCATAGAAACCGAGGCAGGGGTGTCTTGGGGGCCTGAAAGTGTCCGACTTGGATTGAGGCATGAAGATAGTCATTTTTAAGTAAAACGATGCCATGAACGCAGTGGTGGTGTTAGTTTTCTGATCTGAGCAAAGCTTCTATGGCTTAACTCTAGAATGAGGTATACTCATGTATTTTTCCCAATTCTTTTGTGAAGTTAATAAAAAGACCTACCCATTTGAGAGCAGGACCCAGAGATGTAGTCCACTAGGGATGAACTCCGCTATGAAGTTCTTTGTGTTCATATTGCATGATTGTGTCTCTTTCATTTTGATCTTTTCCTTCTTTATGGTGTACTTTTGTTTATGCTCATTTTATGCAATTCTTTAATAAGTCACCTGACGAAAAGATCCCAGATCATGTTGGTATCAGAGCAGTCGTCTTTGACTTGAATTTTTGAGTATGAATGCTTACTAGGGCCAAGCATAAGCAAGGTGAAGGAACTCTTAAGACGTTCAATCCCGAAGTTGGCTGTACATCCCGAAGGAAGAAGATGGCAAAAGAAGACAAGCGTGATGAACAAGAGAAAAACTTTCACATGGTCTTTTATCGCATGTCAGAAATGGTTGAACGAATGTATGGAGATTACGAGAAGAGGATGAAGAAGAAGGAGAGGAAAAAGGAAGCACATGCAGATGATGATGCTTCGATAAACCAAGGGGTTGGAGGAGATCCTCCTGAGCCTCCGTCTTCTCCTTCAAGTTCTAGTTCTTCTTCCTCTGAGAATTCTCATCACTCTCAACATTCTAACCATAAAGCCTCTTTTAAGAAACCATTATTAAAGCTTGATGTAAAGTTTGCTTTACCTATGTTTAATGGAGATGC
>JASDQU010243298.1:62246-81378 GCA_032191745.1 Picea mariana | reverse complement strand
GAATCTCCTCGACGATACCTTTCCAACGAGCTATCACACGCCTAAAACGGAGATCGTATGCAAAAGTTACGACCCCGGGAAGTTGATGCACCAACTTACCCAAACGGGGCCCACATGAATTTTGGCGCTTCATCTCCTAGGGTTAGGTTTTTGGATGTCTAGGACTTTTGGCATTTCCGTCTATTGTAAAAAGGCCTTCCGAGCCTCATTGTAATCATCTTCTTGCGAATGTGAGTAGCCGTCACATCTCTTCTCAGAGATAAGCTGCCACCATTCTAGCGAGTCTTTCACTCTGTATTTTTATAGTCTCTGTACATTTCTTTGATTAATAGAAATCGTGTATTACTGTATATCTGCGTTTATGGTTGCATCTCTGATACATTTCTGTTATATTATTGAATATCTGCAATATCTCTGTGTATTTCTTTATTATATCTCCGCTCTCATTTCGTGCCGAAAATAATCCGGATCATAGAAGCAAGAAGATTTGGTGAATGAAGAGTGAAAGAAGAAGGAGAAAGCATCAAGAAGAAGGAAAAAACATCGAGTTGATCTAGTGACATCAGAAGGAGTGAGCACATAGCAGATCTAACGAAAGAAAAAGTAATGAGCGCAGAGAAAATTTGGTGAAGACAGAAGCATCAAGCATACCAGTGAAGGAAATTCACATGAAGAACCTATGAACTTGTAAGTAGGTTAGTGCCTACAAAAAATGGAGGGGATAAGTGTCTCTCGTATATCAGTGCCTACAAACAAAAGAGGGGATCAATGTCTTTTGTAGGTCGATATCTACAAACAATAGAGGGGATCAGTGTCTCCTATAGGTCGGTGCCTACAAACAACAGAGGGGATCGATGTCTCTAGTAGGTTGGTGCATACAAACAACATAGGGGATCAATGTCTCTTGTAGGTCAGTGCATACAAACAATAGTGGGGATTACTGTCTCTAGTAGGTTGGTGCCTACAAATTAATAAAAATATTTTTTTGTGGTTTTCTCTCGAAAGGGTTTCCACATTAAATATTGTTTCATCTGGTTTTTATATTTACGTGATTGCTTCATTATGGTTTATGAATGTTAAAAACAAAAATATATCCTTTACTTATTCACCCCCCTCTCAGTATAAGTGTGTGCTCAACAATCCAGGATTCATTTTAATAAATAAGGAGCTTGAATTTGTGGTTTTTCGATGCTATTATTCGGATGTAGGAATGATGATCTATCTGAAATTTAGAGTTAGGAAATGTAATATTTTTCTATAGTCAATGATGGTTTTTTCTACTTATCTAGACACCTAGATCTTCCAAAAGGACTAGTAGAAGATGTACCCAAAGAGGATCAAAGTTCAAGTTCTCCTCCTCAAGATGTGTCGGTCCATAAAATCCATTGTCTACTCTTATCTCTTAGACCCACAAACATAATATAAGCATACACACAACACACACATACAACATTACATAGACATAGAAAACACTACATAATACATGAGCACTCCACCAGAGAGAGAAAGAGGTGTATTGTGTGCTCATGTATGCTCCTTTTGGTGTTGAATGTGTAGTTTAGGCATATTTATGACCAAAGAGATCCATTTGGATTCTAATTGCATGGGAGTGGTGACTCTTAGGATTTGTATCCAAGTTTATAGTGACTATCCAAGGCATGATAATTTAATGGGCACCTTTTGGTAGCAAAGTTGAGTGTTAAAAGGTTGCCAGTACCAAGAATTCATTATCCATGAATGTATCTGGTTGTTGACACCAAGAATTCATCATCCATCAAGAAGTCATTAACCATGGATGTATCCAACCATAAGCACCAAAAAGTCACGATCCATCAATAAGTCATTAGCCATGAATGTATCCAACCATAAGAACCCAAAAGTCATGATGCATCAATAAGTCATTATCCATGAATTTATATATCCATCTACATGAATAAGTCATCATCCATGAATGCATCCAAATTCATTGCACTCAACACGCTCTCCACGACAATATTGCAGATCTATAGCTGATGGAATGACCAAGTAGATTAGACAAATATTTTCGTAAGCTACCAAATCAAAGAGGATTTGAAAGATCAATTCAAGTACAAATGGTGGACCCATTAGATGCAAATAAGATCAAAATAAACCCTATAATGGGTGTGAATATTAGATCCATTAGCCATATAATAGATCAAAAGAAACCTCGCAAGTGGTGTGAAGGCTTGTAATTCAATGGTATGAATGGGAACAATGGTACATGTTGGCCCTTGGGTATGGAAGCAAGTGAAGATCAAGGAAGAAAAGGAAAATGCGAACTTCGTGGAAGACACAGTGACTATTATTGGGTCGAAGTGAGCAAAAGAGCAGAAAAGATGGAGCGAAGTCCGAGAAAGCAAGCCATTGGATGAGGAGATCAAGGATGACAGATAAGCAAGGACGAAATATCGTGGACAAGTCAACAAGTGGAAAAAGCCACCATTGGATGCTTTGGAGCACCGCACGAGAAGAAAGGAAAGACAGGCTGGCGAAGCCTTGAAAATATGGGTCCAAGTTGACCAAGGGTTTTGGTATCTAGGGTTTTGGACACCTAGGTTTCAACCTATGGATGTCGATGAGTGATTGTAATGTATAAATAAAGGTCATGAGGGCCTAGTTTGGGTTGGTACTTCTGGGTTGGTACGATATTGCTGTCGATTTAGTGGTATTGTTGTGAAATATTACTGTTGTGTGAGAGAGAAGTGCTAAGTGTGAGATCCTTCTAGTATTGTAAGATCTTCAGCTGGGTGCAAATATCAAACTTGTAGTTGGGTGTGTAGGGAGGGGAGAGAAACAGAGGAGAAGCGAAGAGATTTTCTAGCTAAGAGCATAGACAAGAACTGTATGCTTCATCCTAATATATTATAAAGCACAGTTCTGTGGATGTATCCCTAGAGAGAGGGTGAACCACGTATATTTTGTGTTATGTGTGATTGATATTTTATCTCTGTCATTGATATACTATGATTGCATTATTGTTTTAGGTCTAGTAAGTAGATGTGCAGAATAGATCTAAGATGATAAGTGATCTATGGATGCTGTGTTGTTCTTGTGTTAAATCCACTTGATCTTCCCTTTGGTTGTAGACATCTCTGTCCTGCAACCCCCTCATAACTGCTTCGGGTGAGACTGCATTTTCTTTGCAGGTGTTGCCGAAAGGGCCATAAGTTAGGGCTTGTTGGTGCACTCTTGGAGCTGAACCCAGGGTCTGCCCCTGTGCCAACAAATGGTTCCATTGTCAGGCATGAATATTCTTGAGGGAATGTCTAGGTGGTTTCCATCAAAGATAGAGACTCAAAAGTGGATAGAAGATCAAGAAAAGGACTTCACTGAAACCTAGAACAAGAACCCTAATCTTGGTACAAAATATTGGCTGGAGAAATATATCTTCACTGATATACATGGAATTTTCTTTGGGGGAATCCATCAGGAGCTATATGAGTGGCTAACTAGATTAGGAGATACCCAGTTCGAGATCCGATCTAGACCTCTTGTGGTTTGGACGTCGGAGGTGATCAAGAAGATCAAAACAGTTGATAGCACTGTATCACGAGCAATAGACCACTGGTTTGATAGAACCATTGGAGGGTACATCACAGAGTTTGTTGTTGACAGAGTAGAGTCATACAACCAAGCTGAGAGATATTTCTTTAAGGGACACAGAGGAATTTTTTTACAATTCCTGAAGTTGAGACTCAAGATGCTATTGCACGAGAAGAACATCTTGAAGATACAATAGGGTGGTCGGATCTAGGAAGGCTAATGTTCAAGAATTTAGACAGTGACAACGAAACAAAAGCTGGACATACGCGCAGTGGAAGAGTGTTTAGAGAAGTTCACCTTGTGAACCTGTTTAAGCATAACTACAGAGATGAGGGTTTCTACAGTGGAGAAGAGGCAAATCTGATGGATGAAGAGCATTTGGAACCTGCTAGGACAGAGGAAGGGAAAGTTGAAGAGCTTCGTCAAGAAGAACCTGAAACATCAGAAACTGTGTAGATTGCTGAAGTAAGTCCTATTATCCCTCCTATTGAATCAGTAGTCTTAAGCAACCAGAATACCCAAAGCATTGTGAATAGTAGTCCAACACACATATAGTCAGGAACTCTAGGAAGATCTATGATAGATGAGATGAGGCTCCCTATCTTTAGGGGACATGGATATGAAGATCTCGATCAACACTGGTTCCTATGTGAAGCTGTATGGAACATTAAAAATGTCACCGACGAAGATGTCAAAAGAACACAGTTCAATACCACTATAAGGGACCATGCACTGAGCTGGTACATGAGGCTTGTTCAGGGACTTGCACAACCTAAGCCACTGAATCAGATTAAGAATGCACTGATTGCAGAGTTCAAGAAACCCAAGTCAGAGTCACAATGTATTACAGAGTTAAAAGAGATCAAGTAGAAGGTGGCCGAACCTATTTGGGAGTTCGATAAGAGATTCAAAACCTTAACAGGCCGATTGACTTTTCAGATCCCAAATGAACAGAAGAAAGAATGGTTCATTGCTACCCTCTTACCACACATCAAAGTTCCTCTGATGCAAAAAAAGATTGCTTTGCAGTCTGAGGTGCTGGAAATCGCCATGAAGCTCGAATCATCCCCTATGGGAGAATCCAACTCAAGTATGAGTCAGATCTTGAGTCAAATAAGTAGTTTGTCTTTGTAGGTCGAAGACACGAAGAAAGATAAGGGAAAATATAAAAGAGAAGACATATGGTGTGTCAAATGCAGAATAGAAGGCCATGACAAGGAGCATTGTCCCCTATTCAATGAATACTTGGCTTTTGGAGCTCTGAGCCCTTTGAAGCAAATTACCTTACCTTGGTGCAAGGTATGAAGAAACAAATATCGCCCTGGTGAGTGCTACTACATGCAAAAGTATGTTCATACACCTACACATTTGTATTGCATGTTTTGTAAGTTCGTGGGACATGATGATAGAGATTGTAGGGCTTACGATCTCATGCATGAAAGGTCAAGAAACGTATACAATATTCAAGGTGAAGTACAACAAGAAGGAAACACTATGTAGTATAACTCTCCTAGGAGAGGCAACTTAAATCCTCGTGGTGGATTCAAAGGAAGAGGATGAGGAGGAGGAGTGGGTCGAGGTTATGGACAGATCATCATTTATAACTGCACACAACCAGGACACCTCGCAAGGGTTTTTCAGAACCCTTGTATGACTTGCAGTTACTGCATCTCGTTTGAACATGTTATAGAAGATAGTCCTGTGCTGCTAGCTAAGCTTCAGGAGAGATGAGGACCTTAGTAGAACCCGCAAGTGCAACTGATATATGTTGAGCCTCACGGAGAAGACTCTAGAGTTGCTGCTATAACCAAAGGAGGCACTGTTACAGAAGAAGACAGATTGACCTAAGGGAAGATTACAAAAGACTCAGTAATCAGGAAGGCTATAGAGAAGACACAAATATTCGATGCAAAGAAAGAAAGACAAATGTTTGAGGAGTCAAGAAAATAATTCAGAGGAGACCAAGGTTCTTCATCAAAGACAAGACTAGAAGTGAAAGAATATGGAATGCCTTTGGCATTTGATCAGTCTGCTTTGCCAAAATAAGGAAAAGAGGTAAGCAAGCTCATGGAATTTTTGTATAGTTGTATTAAGTTGGTTCAAGATGAAAGCGCTGTACAAGAGTTACAAAATTTAATCAGACAATATGAGCTAGGAAGGATAGACCCCTTAATGAATAGGAAAATACACCAAATTGGTAAGAAGAGAAGGACAAATAAGGAATTACGTTTGAATGCTCAACTAGGAGAGTATGAGATAGACTATGTAGTGCTCGACTTAGGGTCAGAGGTCAATGTCATGACGAAGCAAACCTGGGCACTGATGGGAAAACCGAAGTTGATCTATTCCCCTATCAGGCTTAGGATGGCTAATCAACAGGTTGTAAGCCCTTTTGGCAGATTAGAAGATGTCCTCGTGGATATTGATGGAGTAAGAACATTTACAGATTTTGAGGTAATTGAGATTGTTGATGATAGCTGTCCTTAACCCGCGCTGTTAGGAATTGTTTGGGCTTTCAATAATTCCACGCTGGTTGATTTAAAGAAGAGACGTATGAATTTTGAAAGAGACGGCCTTAGGGTCATTGCACCTTTAGATCCAGATGAAGGTCAGTGGTACACAAAACCTATCAGAGAAGAAGACCACACATATGCACTGGAAAACATATACAAGCTAACAACCAGACAACAAGATTACATTAATCCCACAATCGATGGAAACTTAAGCTGGCAAAGTGATAATGCATGTTCATCAGACTTAGAAGAAGCACTTGAGAACTGGTAGAATAAGATGTATGAAGTATCTACAAGAAGATGTGATAGATTAACCAGAGAAGTTCGCTGGATCGACACAACAGTAAGTAACTTACCCACATTTGATGGTCTGAACCCTTTAGAAACCTTCTTGTCGGACTTTGAAGAAAGAGTACCAATGCAACATCGATTATTGGTGATGGATGAGGCCTTGAAAGACACACCAACAAGATGGTGGCGGGCACACAAAAGTAACATTACAGATTGGATACAGTGTCATACCCTGATGACAACGAGGTTCTCAGCACAAGTAGAAGGCTGCGAAGTTCACTACACAAGTCGAAGCTACCCAAAGGACCATGTGCGAAGCTGTAAGGAATCCTAGAGCAACATCCCTCAAGAGCAGTGGGTACATAAATTCATCAACACGCTGGACACAACACCTATCAACTGATACCTTCAAGCAGAGCTGCGCCTCATCACTACAGATTGGCAAGTTATGACTCAGAATTTTGTAACCACATTCTTATTTGAAAGTCAATATCCTTCAGTAGATCAAGCATTACAGATTGTGAGATAGAAAGTATTCGAGGAGGTATCTAGCCTTCCCTTAGAACAGGAAGAGGATGAATGGACTGCGCCTCTCCAGAAACTGCAAGGCTGTTACAACATCAATGCCGATGAAGACGATGATTCGAGGAAGGTGAACATCGCAGAAATAGAAGGTCAGAGAGATGTGGAAGGACCAAGAGTTGAGCTACCATTTCTTGAACATCAGATTAAGATTAAGAAGGTCAACATTGGAATAACAATGCAGACCCCCTTCAAGTTGGTATATGGTCTTGAAGCTATTGTCCCAATGGAATATTTGGTACCAAGCCTGAGAATTGATGCCTTTACAAATATGGATGACCCTGGCGCTGTTCAAGAGAGGCTTGCATAGTTGGTTGAATTGGAGGAAGACAGATTTGTTGCAGGATTCCATCAACAAGTATAGAAGGAAAAAGAGAAGGCCTACCATGACAAGCACATCAAGAAGAAGGCATTTAAACAAGGTGATCTAGTAATGGTATACGACAACAAGTTCATAAAACATCCTGGGAAGTTCATAATGTATTGGCTAGGGCCATATGAGATCGCTTATGTTACAGAGGGAGGAGCTACGCAATTGAAGACTCTGAATGGGGAGTGGAAGGAAGGATTAGTGAATGGGAGCCGATTGAAGTTGTATTATGACAACCAGTTGCCTCGCAACTCTCAATAGGAGAATAAAGAAAAGGGCCTAGGTACCAGGTGTAGTTGAAACTGGGTATCAGACACATAAAATACAGTCTGCACAAGGAGAAGGCATGGAGCAGAAAGCAGAGGTTGTACTGCGTAGTCAGGAATCAAAGTAAAACATGAAGCTCAGATTTAAAGTGCCTCAGGATGAGTCACATGTGAGTGTTGGGGACCTGTTGGCCCTTGGGTATGAAAGCAAGCAAAGATCAAGGAAGAAAAGGAAAATGCGAACTTCAAGGAAAGACATAGTGATTGTTATTGGGTCGAAGTGAGCAAAAGAGCAGAAAAGATGGAGCGAAGTCTGAGAAAGCAAGCCGTTGGATGAGGACATCAAGGATGATAGATAAGAAAGGAAGGAAGATCGTGGACAAGTTAGCAAGCAGAAAAATCCATCGTTGGATGCTTTGGAGCACCGCACGAGAAGAAAGGAAAGACAAGCTAGCAAAGCCCTGAAAATATGGGTCAAAGTTGATCTAGGGTTTTAGACACCTAGGGTTTTGGTATCTAGGGTTTTGGACACCTAGGTTTCGGCCTAAGGATGTCGGTGAGTGATTGTAATGTATAAATAAAGGTCATGAGGGCCTAGTTTGGGTTGGTACTTCTGGCTTGGTACACTATTGCTGTCGTTTTAGTGGTATTGTTGTGAAATATTATTGTCGTGTGAGAGAGAAGTGCTAAGTGTGAGATCCTTCTGGTATTTTAAGATCTTCAGCTAGGTGCGAAGATCGACCCTACAACTGGGTGCGCAGGGAGGGGAGAGAAAGAGAGGAGAAGAGAAGAGATCTTCTAGCTAAGAGTGCAGACAAGAACTGCATGCTTCATCCTAATATGTTATAAAGCACAGTTCTGTGGATGTAGCCCTAGAGAGAGGGTGAACCACATATATTTTGTGTTATGTGTGATTGATATTTTATCTCTGTCATTGATATATTGTGATTGCATTACTGTTTTAGGTCTGGTAAGTAGATGTGTAGAATAGATCTAAGCTGATAAGTGATATATGGATGCTTTGCTGTTCTTGTGTTAAATCCACTTGATCTTCCCTTTGGTTGTAGACATCTATGTCCTGCAACCCCCTCATAACTTCTTCGGGTGAGACTGCATCTACTTCACAGGTGTTTCCGAAAGGGCCCGTAGTTAGGGCTTGTTGGTGTGCTCTTAGAGCTGAACTCCGGGTCCGCCCCTATGCCAACAGTACAAAATGTACACAACTCCAATATCATTTGGAAAAGATGGAAAGGTTGATCACGTCAAGGTGCCACAACAAAAAACTTTGTATTTCATAAATATAATTACTAAAGAATGGGATTGACTCCCACTTTGAACCCACTAGGTATTGGTACACGTGTTCACTGAATTAATGGGTTTTTTTCAATTTTCTCATGGAGAAGACACATAAAATCCACCATGATGCAAGTGGAGCAATTTTTCTATTTACCTATATTTTCTACTTCTCCACCCAAGTTATGGAGAAAACATTTAACCTCGCACTAAAGGAAGATATGCCTCCTTATAATAAAGTTGGAAAAAACCCACTAACTTTAGGAATTACAATGCGTCGAGAAATCCTAAGCTTTACAAGAGATACAAATCAGACTAATTTCCCCTCTCGATCAATGACAAACACGTGTCCCACAACTTAGTACTCCTTGTTATAAAAAATAAACCGTTTATTAGAAATGAATCATTGAATGGTTAATTCAATGTCAGTCTTCTCCTCCGAGGTTAATTGTGATTCTTTATTTTTTGTAACTGTAATGATGCACCTAACTCAAAATTTAAAAACAAAGTCCTAATAGTAATGGCTAGCTCTTTGCATTACACCAATGGCTATCTCATTTCATCATAGTAGTGGCCTCTGTAATCTCATCCATCTAGGATAGTTATGGGGTGATGGGGATAACTACTATTATCTAAAACAAACTTGTACTATTTTTCAACATTCTTTGTACATTATCCTTTTATTAATGAGTGTTTATAAATATATTTCATAAAAAATGTAAATATTCAAGTTTGTGTTATATTTTGTAACAAAACTAAGTGAACTATTATTTAAATTTAAATTTAAAAAAAAAACTAAGTGAAATGTTTGTTGGAGCCAACTATTATTCACCCACCCATGTGTCACTCATATGCACAAGTGCACAAATAATTACTTATTTAAAAATATAAAATAATGATATATACTCACCAAACTTCCACATTTTCTATTTTTACTCTTAGGTGTACCCTTGATCTCCTCCTCATTTTCTAGTTGAGTGGGTGTACTTGTGGTTTCTACTTTAGTTATTTATTAACTCTCTTTAACTTCTTCCAACCCACTTTTTCTTTTCCCACATTTTATTTGAATTTGAATTCTTTGTTCCTCTTTTTTCTCCTTGATTTATAGGTGCACTAGTAATTAGTTTCTAGTTAATTAAAATTACTTTATTTTCATTTCATGCACATTCTAAAATGTATTTATTTCCTAATGGATTTTAATTAGATAATTCATTTATCTTTGTTATGAGATACCCAATAATCTATATGCTCAATCATACTACTATTTGTTTAATTAACTTTTCCATTATATTAAAATTCATAAACTATACACTTATTCTTCTCATATTAAATTAAATGCACATACTAAAGCAATCACCTTGTATATGTTTAATCAACAATGTTTCAGTGCATACTTGGAAACCTATAAGTGATACCAAGGGTGCCATGCTTCCCCATGCCTTTCAATGGTTACCTTTCAGTAGGTATCAAGGGTGTCATTTTTTAAGCATGCCCTTGAAGGATCCAACTTTCTTTGTGGGCGAAATGGTTCAACTGTTGATACCCTAGCCCTTATTGAGAGACTAATGGTCACCGATGAATACAAATATCACCTTATTGTGTGCCCCTCAGGTAAACCTCGTGAATGATCGAATCCATGGCCTACCATGATGGCAATCTGCAACCTCTAAGTAAAAACACCACTATGTTTTCAACCTAGGTCATGTAAAATTAGTGCTAGTAGGTGGAACCATGAATGATGTTTTTCATCTCTTGATGCTACCCTGTAAACGTTCATACAACCCCATTACATGTAGGTGAACTAATCGGTAAGTATGTTCCCTATGCTTGCATGCATTACGCTCAACACGTCAAATTGTTCCATATCCAAAATCAAAGCATATCATTAACCATATAACATATTATAATACCCTGATTCAATCCGAAGTCCAATATAACATTGATACATCTCCACATCAATGTACACCTGTGGTTTTCCCGTCACACTAGGAAAATTATCAGTAGCATCTGCAAGTTAATGTATCCAACATTTTCATTTCAAAGTGTGATAATCATATGAATTGACAATGTCAGTAACGTCATATCAATTTATTTTTAATACATCTATGTTCTCAATAAAATATTTAAATGAACTCATTCAAAACCATCACTTTAAGCTAATCGAATAATTAAAAGTTCAAGTTTCATCATTGTAATAAAATTCAATAAATTGAGACATTTGTAAACAAATTCCCTCAAATAATAAGATTCAGTTTGTTGAACAAGTAGAAGAAAATGGGGCACTACAATAAAGTAACATATTTAAAAAAAAAAATCTAAAGAAAAAACATGTTATTAAGATTATTTAGATTGGTATGATTTGTAGGATACATGTTAAGTTATTTTAAGAACATATTTTTTTTTATCACTGGCAGAATCAACAACTAGTTGGGAATGTACTCGCGTTACACGTGGTCGTGTTACCCAACTACTACCACTATAACCTCCAGGTGTGCCCACGCTGCTCCACGCGCTACACACTAGATTAGTCGGGGGGAGTTGAACTCGTGACCTCTTTGGAACTTCATTTTCACGGCACTTGCCAATTGAGCTGCCCCTCGGGGGCAAGAACATAATTATAAATGTAAGAGATAAGAAGGATAAACTAAGTGAGAATGGAAATATTAATCTTATAGTTTAGGTTTATGATTTTAGATGGTAGTTTTTATGGATGTGATATTTTATGGAATTTTTATAATATTTGTGAGGGTGATCACACATGTATAATCATGCATAATTTGAGTTGAGAACTCGTGATAAATATTTAATGGATTTATAACTAATTTTTAGACATTTTAGAATAGCTTCTACAGCTATAAAATCTCCTTCCCTCTTATGGCATACTTTCTCTCTTCATGTCAATAGTCTTTGCCATGGAGGAAATTTTGGAGTTTCTCATGAAATCCCCATATCCAAGGAAATAAGTAATTGAGATGGCTATCCATGACTATCTTATAAATGATCATGATTCAAACAATTTTTGCAGTTTTTGAGTCTTGAACTTTAATCACATTTTCTAGGGCCTTCCAATGCATTTTTTGAAGTTTTCATGCCCAAAGGCCAAACACATGGCTTAGTCTGCAAATTATTTTTCCAATAAGCTAAATAAGAATTAAATCAAAGTAATGAGAAAAACATTATGGTCTTGGCAAGGGTCTCCCTTTTTTAAACAACTTAAATTCATCCATCTAAATGCACACACTAATCCCTACTTCATGTTAAAGTTAGGGTTCTTGCATCTTAAGTGTTTTGTCTCTTAGATTTTTTTTGACATTGTTATAAAATTTAGTTTCAACTTCATATCATGGGATTTTTGTGAATAAGTGTATCCATCACATCTCTTCTTAGAAATAAGTTACTATCATTCCAACCACTATGTACTTTTATACACATTGAAATGTTTTTAGCATAGATAATTAATTTGGTTTTCACTATAACACTATGTTTTCATTAGTGCATGTTTTTTTGTTTATGTACTAGTGTGCATCTTTCATTTCATTCTCAATGCAATCCAAATCAAGAACATGGAATGCAATAAGTAGACGAGTCCATCAACAAATGAGTTAAGTAAATGGTCATTCCCATGTTTAAAAAGTTTTATTGTAACAAATCTACTTTGTGGATATTAATGTAATATATTAATTGTTGTTTTTGAAGGTGGTGGCGAAACTTAACAACAAGACTAACATTGATGATACTCTTACAAAGATAAAAAGAATAATAGCACAATTGTAATAACATATATTTGTGTTTTTAATAGTTGTGTTGATAATTGTTTTAGGGTTTGTTCTTCAAACTATCAAGCCATACGATATGGTAGGCATAATGCATGACATGTATAATTATTATTATTTTTTTTTATAGTAAAGAATCATTGAAAGAAATAATAATAAAGCAAATAATTTATATAATCAACCATATCATTGAAAGAAATAATAATAAAGCAAATAATTTATATAATTAACCACATTGTTGATATTTGTTATATACTCAACCATATAGAAAATTATACGGTTGATATGTAAAGTTATATACTAGTCAATATTGTTAATTATATAGCCAACTATATAGTTATCCTATCGATGATATAGTCAACCCCATCAATTATATAGTCAAATATATAGTTATTCACATGGAAAATATGTTTAACCATATAGTAAGTATGGTTAACCATATAATCAATTATAACGCCAATATGGTTAACCATATAGTTAATATGGTCAATCATATATTGAACCATATAGTCAATATGGTTGATTGTATAGTGAAATGGATCATACAACTTAGAATGATGTACATAGTTATGAGGGAACAAATTAGAGCGTAGAAGGTTTATACATAGTGAACATTTTTTAGGAAAAGTATTCTAGTGGGAGTATCTACAAATTGTTTCCTCGAGATTCTAGGTAACAAAATAAATGACTTATTATTATAATTTTTGTATTTTTGGTTTATGGAGGAGGGTTTAGGGGATGTAAGACAAAACACTATTTTCTATCATAGCGATGTACGATAATATGTAACATTTCTTGGTACATGATCAACTTCAAGTCTTTCATAATGAGTTAAATCAAGGGTAGAAAGAAATAGAGGAACCATTCAATGCAATATTATTTGTGAATATCTATATCACTCTTTCCAAATCCTTCTCTAACTCTATGATGAAAGTATGCAATGGACTCACCTTGTTTCCAACATGTGTGCATGAGGACTATGGTATTAGTGGGTGGTTGCAACATATCAAAATGTTCTTGCAAAAACTTATCCTTGTCTTCTTAGAAGATGGTTATTGTAGGTTTCAAACATTTTCACATTTAATATTGGATTTCCTAAGAGTTTTCTTGAAATAAGAAATCTTAGTATGATTATTAGTCATACCATATGCGAGAAGGTACATGTAATTCTCCATCATGATTTTGTATTCTCTTCCATTAGATTGTCCATTGTATGATGGAATGCACATGAGTGTAATACTTCTAACTCCAATAGTAGGAGAATTCATCATTGAAATGATGAAACATGAACCTACTATAGTAGATTACAAGGGAACTAAAGTAGTCATCCATACTTGTATCACAATGATAATGGAGGCATGCATGGGATGAGGTTACAAGGGAGGCTCGAGACCCAAGATTGATCTAAATTCTTAGGCAGGGTTAGAGAGTGTGTCAACTAATTATTTTGTAACAATATATAAATATTCAACTAATTATTTTGTAACAATATATAAATATTCAACTAATTATGCATCAATCAGATATGATAAAACATAAGTGAAGTCTTGAGTGGATGAACAATTACGGATTTATTAATGGAGAGAAAAAATGGGCTCTGGAACAAGAGTAAAAAAGTGCAAGATGGATCAAAGATACTTCTTCCCATTGTATATAGTATGCCACCCTATATTTTGGAGGATAAAGTATATAATGAGGGTGGTGACCATCACATATTAACCATACACACACAATGTGATAGTATATAATGTGATTTAAGATTTTTTTGTTTTGTTTTCAGTGGTATATCTTAATTAAAGTAGGGGTCATTAACATGCCTTAACACCTTGATAAGAGCTTAAACACAACTAGTAACAAGAACATGCACAAAACATAAAATAATATGCACACTAAGACAAAACAACAACTCAACTATTGTCATGAGTCAATAATACAAAAAACTAAAAAAATACACAAGACACCAATCATGTTGTTTGTAAAGGTGACGATAAATATCGTATAATAGTTTGGCTATAATATAATATCATGCAATCTCACACTTGATTTCCTTTTCCTTTGCAATTGTAGTCTATTTATACAATCAGGTCAATCACTCAATGATGCATTATTTGGATGCACAGTTTATCCCCCAAATACACATGGATACAATAATTAAATATATAAAAACGTATAAAACACGTGATAATAAAACAATACGTTAAGGTACCCAAAAATACACATAATCTAAGGGTGCAATGAGATTTTATCCTGACATGTGCTAAGTGTCCATCAGAATAAATAGGAAACGATGTGGTCAAGCTCCTTCCACAATAGAAGGGTTTACCCTAGTCATCACTACCTTTTGAGAATCCCATGTTGGAGCCAAAATTGTAGCAAATAATTTTTTATTCGAGTTGGAGTTTCACTAGTCATCTATCTAGAATTGTTTTTAGTGTAGATAAGGTAAGACTTCTTTTCACCCTATAGAATAAGATATACAAAAATTAAAAGAAATCAATAGTAGTCATGGGTGCTCTTTCTGCAACCCTAGTGAATTTGGCACTCCAATGTTTTCATCGAATCAATTTTAAGAGGGGGACACCTCCCCGCCCCCCACCTCCTATCTTTGAGATCGATAAATTATGTGTGATGGACTCTTCTTTGAGAAACATTGTTAAGTGACCTCCTTATCGATTTGTTAAAAGGTTGGAATTTATCCTCGAGGTTCCTCTCCCTTCATTTAATGCCCGTCAAATGACCCCGAATCTTGCATATAGGGCTCTGCTAGGTCAATTCATTGGTGTTTGGCCCTCTCCCAGGGCCATGGTGATTTGGATACATAAGATATGGTGAGGTTTGATCAAAGAAAAACTCTCTCATTACTTCTACAACAAAGGGTTTTATTCCTTCTTCTTCAAAACTGAGGAAGATAGGGATCTCATATTGTTGCCACCCAAATTTTTGGGTTAATTTCACTCGCATGTACACATGAAGTGGTGTGTGCTCATTCCAAGTTTTTTGTGCACTTCTTCAAAGTTTTTTACACACACATTCTAGTTTTACACGTGCCTAAGATAAATGCACAAAGAAGGACAAGAAATGCATGCTAGAATGAGTTTTGATAGTGTGCACCAAATCCAAGATATGAAATATGTGCACTGATCCGAGTTTTTTCAGTATCATCGGAATTTAAGAAGCAGCGTACCGGAATCAAGAAATGAATTGTTGGAAAATATTCTCTAATGATTAAGGCCAACGACACAAGGGAACGTGGAGCAGACAAAATATGAGCTGGAGAGGCAGATAAGATTGCCCCAATTCCATAAGGCTACGTGGATTGCAGGCAGGTGCCAGAAGCGTGTGATGCAGTTTGCCGATAGAGCTCCCGAGCAAAGAAAGGTATAAAAGGAAGCAACGACATCAAAAATTGAGTTATATGGTGAGAGAGTTAGAAACTTGTGTAGAAGATTCATTGAGTGTTGTGTGTCGAATATAACTTAGATCCTTTGTAATGTTGCAATGCTTATGAATATAAGTCTAAGTCTGTCATATGTTTGAGGTTTCTAAGGATGCACAAGGAGCAATATGTTGTAAGTCCGGGGAATTATTTAAAGAGGACATGAGGCTCTGTTGTTGTTGAATATATTATTCTTAATGTATGCTTGTGTTCTATGGAATTGAAGGAATAATAAAGCTACAACATTTCTGATCTATCATGTGTCATTCATGTGTTATTTGGATATGCATGTGTATTGTTTTACTTATTGAGTAATAGTAAGTTGATGTTAATGGAGTGCATGAATTCCATCCCAAATGGATCCCTGGGTATTTATCCCTTCATCCCTGTCACAAGACCGAATGGTCTATGTGATCCTCGTTGTGTCTCAAGTGAGATCTTCTTCGGCCTTGATTGAAGATTGACATGTCGATGCTTTGGGGGTTTTGTTGGTTGACTATGGATGAACCCTGGGTCTA
Source organism: Picea mariana (assembly GCA_032191745.1). Lineage (NCBI taxonomy): Eukaryota > Viridiplantae > Streptophyta > Pinopsida > Pinales > Pinaceae > Picea > Picea mariana. The sequence continues at coordinate 64,772 of JASDQU010243298.1, read as the reverse complement.
AACTCCCCATTGTTAATAAGGATGTGCGAAAGCATGAAAATAATCCAACAAATGGTTATGTTGTTGAGACCTAAAATTCTTGTAGGGAAAGATGAAGGAACGAGATGACGTGGTATCTGTATCTGGAGGAAATTCAAGACTAGATAACTGCAAAGGAGCATGAGTTTTCCCTGCGAGAAACTTAGGGTTTGAGAGTGAATGTGGAGAGATGAAAAGATAAATATATTTATATTGATATGCATGAGACATTGTTTATTGAATTCCCTTGTTTATTGTATGAATGGTTGAAAAGGAAAACTACTACCAATTGTACTGTGTGGCCATTAGAACCAATGGTTTGGGATCAAGCCACGCTTGATAGATTGAAATTGTTGGACAATAAGTGGACTTAGACCATTGAATTTTGGTTTAATTGAGTAAAATATGGCCATATTATTGAATTTTTTGTGGAATGCATTGATTCTTTTAGTGAGGATGAAAGAAAGTTCACAGAAGGACCGAGGAAACAAATGCTAGAAGATATTCCACTATGGATAAAGATGTTGTTCTTAAAGAAACTGTTGATGCACATGGATCCCAAGAGAATGGATCCCCTAGCACTAGGGGGGTTGCAAGGATGAGGGAAAATGAGAGAGGGAATGGATCCATTTAGGAGGATCCAAAAATTGTTGAGATGAGGTGAGGAATGGGATGGACCCATAAGAGAAGAGAAGAGAGAGAGTTGAGAGATACACAAGAAGATTTGAGCTAAGAAGTAAAATAGAGCAAAGAGGTGAAAAATAGAGAGAAAGGGGTGCACTACGAGGGGTCAGGACTTGGATGAAGAGAAAATATATCATACCAGGAATAAGTGTGGAAGATGGCGCTATGCCAGACTAGAGAATTGGTGCAGATAGGCCTGCCAAGAGGTGCAATGTCGAGAGTAGGGTGTCCAATGGGGATACCGTAGTAGTAGTAGTATTAGTAGTAGTGGTCCCAAGGGCCCAAGTGACGAAGTACGAACCCCTTGGATTTTTCATAATGCCACAACATCGAAAGAAGATGAGGCACAAGAGAAGAAGAGGAAGATGAAATATTCCCTAGTGGTGGGGGAGAAAAATTAGATATTATAGATGGTCTTGTGTAGTTGAAAGTAGGAAAATATTTGGATCCCATCACAAGAAATGTCACAAGAAGATGGATTTACCCCACCTTTGAACCATCCCCCTTGCACATTTTTAATCAAGAATAAAGAACAACAAATAGTGAAGTGATTGGAGTAGGAGAAAGAGTAGAAGAATATAGAAGAGAAGAGAAGAGTGAAGAAGAAGGCGTAGCCAGTGCTACTTCACCAAGAGGGTTATTAGTAGCAAGGATTTTGACAACCATTAGTCATATTAGAGGATTTGTTTGAGAGTGACGATGGAGAATTAGGATAGCACCTTGAGGATACTTGTGTTCCATGAAATAGGTAAATATGATGTGGAACAATATTGGTTCACGTGTGAAGCAATATGGTCTGTGAAGAGGAGGTGGTAAAAATTGATGACTCAAGAGAAGGCAGTAGAAATTGCAATGTTCCTATAAGATATGCCAAGAGGGCCACATACGTTGACAGGATTGGCATAGGTGTAGTCACAACAAGCCAACCTGATGATGCAGTTGCAATATATGGGAAAGATGAAAGTGCGTGAGCACGTTTGGTGCACCACATGTCGCACTAAGGGGAATCACAAGGACAAATTCCTTGCACTTCTAAATTATGTGGCGATGGGTACGCCAAGTCCATTACCAACTAGACAAAATGAATGGTGTGAGATATGCCAATAGTGGGGTCACGTACCACCCCACTACCCAACTTTGCACAAGTATCAAAAGACACATCATACTCCATTCTGTGAGTTTTGTAAATTTGTGGGACATGATGTTAATAATTGTCGATCACTCCAACTGATGCAAGACAATACCTGCGATGCATTCCGAGTACAGGAAGAACAAAAGGGTGATGATCATGGTGGTGATGAGAGAGGCAGATACCAAGGAGGTCCCGTACGAGGATATGGGAACAGTTTCAACCGAAGATATATCGAAGGGGGAAGCAGACCTCCCACTTGTTTAAATTGTGGATAAATTGGTCATGTATCAAGGTTTTTTACCAAACCACACATGATTTATGCATACTTCTATAGTCCTGAACATGTCATAGAGGACTGTCCCAAATTAATGAAGAAATGGGAAGAAAAGAAGACGCATTCCAATATGTTGCATGTAGACACATGCAAAAATAAGAAGAAACATGAGGAGGTATGTGCTCGAGTAGTAACTCGAGGAGGAGCAGAAACAATAAGGGACTTTGAGCAGGCCAAGAACTCGGGTCAAAATTCGGAGGGGAAGATCGGAAAGACAACACATCCCACTCCTAAGTTCGATTTTTCCCATCAAAATAAGTTCCTACGTTATGTGCATAGAGCTATTGAAGAAGAAAGAGCATGCAAAGAGTTGTAGAATGCAACACAGAGATCACTCGAGGAGGCTCGGATCTGTGAA
>JASDQU010243298.1:32669-61532 GCA_032191745.1 Picea mariana | reverse complement strand
GTAATTTATTATATTTTTGTTTGAGACTAGTCAATGATATTGATAATGCAAAGAAGTTGATGCAAATGCTAGCCACTTGTATGGGTAAGGAGATGACGAAGAGGACTATATCACCTCCCCCACCAGAAAGAGACACGTGCCAATTTAGTAAGCAAAATCACACAGGGCACAAATTAAAGATGACAATAAAGCTTGGTGGATATAACATGGTTGGAATCATGTTGGATCTGGGTTTCAACATGAATATTCTACCAAAGAAGTCCCGAAGGTTATGGGTAAACCACAATTGGCCTGGTCGCATATCCACATGTGGTTGGAAAACCAATACAATATCTACCCCATAGGCCGACTAGAGCAGGTGGAAACAAATATAAAAGGGGTAAAAACAAAGGATGACTTTGAGGTCATAGAGATTATGAATGAACCTGACCCATAACCTTAACTAATGGTCATTGACTGGGCCTTTGCCAATAATAAAGTGTTGAATTTGAATAAGAAGAAGATGTCCTTTGAAACCGATACCCTAAGTGTGGTCGCACCTCTAGATCCATATGAAGAATATACATACAATGATCCAGTGGATGAGGATGTGTAGAGCTCAATTATTGAAAACATCTATAATATCACTAAACACGGGGAGGATTACAACAACCCCACCACAGATGGAGAATTAAGTTGGAGAAGTGTCAAGTCTTATGACATGGATTCTGAAGATGCCATGGAAAGGTGGAAAAACAAGTTGTATGAGATATCCACTCATATATGTGCAAAGATAATGAAAGTAGTGTGTTGGATAGGATCTGAGATATGCGATACCCCATGGTTTGTTGGGACTAGGCCGATAGAGGAATTCCTCATACAGATGGAAATGGTTGTCCCCATGGAGCAAAGTATTTAGGCCATGAATGCAGTGGTCTAAGGGACTCCTACGTAGTGGTGGGAGACACATCACACAAATATTTAGAGTTGCGCAGGTGGCTGAGTTGATAAAATTTCGGTTCTAACCCATTGTTGATTTCAAACTAGCCATCTGGTACAAGGGTACTGAGGATACTGTCACACACTTGACCCCTAAGTACCTTTTTAAGGGATAGGGTATAAATGTTTCTCTTTTCACAATCATCTAAAATCTCCTCTATCACAGCTCCATTGTCTTCTACTCATTAAGAGTTTTCCAACGACAGTAAGTTCGCTCAGAATTGAGTTTTGGAATGAGGGTTATGACCTTCTGAAGTTCTTGGGTTTACATACGCAACATGTCTCTTACTGCCACATGGCATCCTCATGACCAGTCATTGTCCACGCTGACTGATGTGGCGACACCCTAGTCTTGATGTGGCACTATCCTAACCTGCCACAGTGGAACTTTGATCCACGTAGGCCTGCATCCATCGTAACTCGGGCCTTCTCCCAACACACTCTTTGTTTACCTCCGACAAATATGGTATCGAGGAATATTCCATTTCTATCGATGGAAAGTCTCGATGCATGCAAGATATCTTGACCTACGGTTAGGATCCATTCAGAACCTAAGGTGATCCAAAAATGATAGGTTTTACTGACAATTGCAAGTTAAGTTTAATGTACTTTATGCATCGGATCGATAAGAATGAGAAACACATAAAACTCTATAACTTGTTGCGGAATAATAATTATGAACTTTACTTGATGCTCATTAATGATTAAAGAGTTCAGCCATTATAAACCATGCTACAAATTAATAGAAGATAACAACAAACAAGAAAGAGAAGTAGACACAAGAACTTGTTAACGGAGTTCACCAATCTTTGGCTACGTCTCCAGGCTCGCTTCCAAGTGGAGGATCTCTTTTTTGCTCTTCAAATGCTCAAGTTCTCTTTACATTGGCTCTTTTCTATTACAAAAGGCTTCTGATCTACTGTACAAGACCTCCTTGTTAAGATACATACATGCCTCAACAAACTCCTCTAAAAAACATGACAAAAATGCCTCTCAAAACATCAGAAATGGCCAAATTACACAAGATTCTCCTCAAAATCCCTGCATCAAAAGTTTCCTCTCAAGCTCAAAAATCCTGGTTTATATAGTTTTTAGGCTCAGATGAGGAAGCCCAACTTCCCACAAGAATCTGACCTCTTTTTGGGATCAAATCCCCCTTCAAATGGCCAAAAATCTCCTATTAGAGGCACAAAATCAATCAAAAAACCATATAATATGGTCAAAAACCCACTTCTGCAACCAAAATTCAAAAATATCCCCTAGGGCTAGGCACACACTCTAAAATGAGGTCATATGGCTCTTAGGTGGCCAAGCGCCAACCCTTTGTACTGCGCACTGGCCCCTAGCCCTCACAATTATGGTCACGTGTGCAATTTTAATGGGACCGCATCCCTCCTGTTGTGCCTAGCTCTTTGGTTATGGCTCCCATAGCATGTGGATACCGGTGCTAATTGCACACGCGTTGGTGGTTGTATGTCTGATTCATATGCATAGAGGGCGCCCCAAATCTTGCCCCTTTACTTGATTTGAAACATGGCCCCGCGCCTAACGGTTATGCCATTGGAGGATCACCCAATCCTTTACATTGTGGTTACATGTGGTGATAAATCCATGGGGCTAGGGCTTAGCCCCAACCCCCTTCCACCCCATACATCAATACATACACTTTATATAGTTTTAAAYGGGTGGTAATAACAAATACCAAAGCATGACACATTGGTTAATGGACCTTCCCCAAAGCTGTGCTCGACCAAAGGTCATGGGATCGAACCCCATGAGCTCCAAACTATTTTTTSCATTCAACTAGTGATGGGGTGCCACGTGGAAGCCCATGTYTGGGCCACATGGCACCCGTTCATTGGTCCTCCACGATGCCACATGTCAACACTGTATTGGTCCTTGTCACTATCCAATCACCCCACTGCTGTGCTGCCACATGTCACTATGCTACATCATCATGGTGATGTCATGCTGGCATCAACATTGACTTTTTGCCAGTTTGGCTGTTGACTTTTTAACCTATTTGAGAATCTGATCATAGGGAAATAACTCTCACATACGAAGCCCATTTGAGAAAGTAAATATATGGCCGAAATCAACACGAGAATCTGGTTGCAATGGAATTGGTTTCATTCAATTCCGAGAACTTTCATTTTTGAGCATTTTCTGGACCTGGGGAGCCTCCTGGATCATTCCTCCACACTTGGAAGATTTTGGACCACCAAAAGTCTACTTTTACTCAGGTAATAAGTGAGGGTACTCCCTCCCCACTTGTCCTATATCATCCATCCTTTCTGCTAGGACAATGATCACCTCGCTAATCACAACAAACATAAAAACTGAGATAACATTGTTTATCAAAGTAATCATCTCATTTATTGCACAATCATCTACGTTCTTTGTTGCATTTAGTATCCATACACCACTGAATAGCAGAAAACTAAACAACAATACTGAATATGAGAATGAGAATGAAAAAACATGCTTCCCCTTCTGAACAGGAACAATAATCACAGTATGCAGCTAAACCTCATGCTGTACTTCTGGTGACACTTCATGATTGTTAGGAACATACTGAATCATCCCATCTTTAGCATCACTAATTTCCTAATTTTTTACAGACATAAGTGTTAAAATTTTGCTTGCATTTACCATTCTTTTTAACTGCCCCGTAGTTGCAAAAGATCTGTCAGTTTTCATGCGATGACCATGAACAATGTACTCTTTCCCATCTTTCTTGAAACAATATTTATTTTCCTCCCTGTAGAATATGGATTTTCTATCATAAAGGTATGGGATTCCCGGGGCAATTCCACATATGTCCAGTGGCACCATATCAAGCTCGACTTCATCAACATAATTAGAAGTGATTGCAAACTTAATTTTACATTGCTTGGTTACTTGAAAATTATTATCACCACATATCCATCCCAATGGATAAGGTCTAGGATGTGGCTTAGTTTCAAGTCCCAAATTATTTACAACCTCTTCACTGATTAGATTGCCTTGTGATCCACTGTCTACAAGAGTATCAACTTTAACATTATTTGTTATGACCCTTATGTGGAAAACTTCACTCCTTTTACACTCATCATTTACAACATCTGAATTATAAGAGCTAGTACTTGTAACATAATTTATACCTTGGATTCCCATAGCTACAATTTTTGTCTTATCACCAGAGTCTGATCCCAGATCCACTTGAATTATTGCAGCTGTAGTATTCTTTCTCCCCTGATTGGCATACTTCTTTGGCTTCATCTCAGGATGTAAGATCCAACAATAATCTTCATCATGGCCTACCTTCTTGCAATGCTTACAAGTAGGCTTCTCCTTTCTTGCTGTGGCTGTCTTCTTCTCTTTCTCTTTTCTTTTCCTTGAATCATTTCTTTGCCAAGTATCTGTAGAAACACTATCACCAACATTCCCTTTACTTGATTCAATGCAAATGGCTTGTACACATACTTCATCAAAGTTAGAAGGATTTAACATAAGAATAGTGTGCTTGAGATAAGAATGTAAACCACCAATATATTTTAGGAGTGTCTCTTGTGTATATAAAGGAATACCCAAATTTAATGCTTTCTTACGAAATGTTTGAGTATAATCTTGTACAATTTGGTTCTTAGCTTGCCTTAAACTTTGCGAATTCATCATTTCCTATTGCATGTATGCTAATGGATAAAATTGTTTCTTCAAAGCAATAATAAAATCATTCCAGGAAGATATTGTTTTACCATTTTTCTTGAGATCATCCTTAGTTTTGCTTTCCCACCATATGAGAGTTGTGCCTCCCAATTTGAGACTTGCAAGTTGGATCTTTGTTTCATCATCAACAATCCTTTGTATCCTGCAATAGACTTAAAGATGCCTAACCCAATTATCTAGCTTTTCTGCATCTAATTCACCATCATAAGTGGGTAAATTAAAATTTACATCTAGCTTTAATAAAGGCATATCAAAAGAATGCTGATTTTTTTTAGGTTTCTTTTCCTTGGAGGAATGTACACTTGCTTCACTTGTAGATGACGAGGATGAAGGAGAAGAAGGTTCTGAAGGTCCACCACCTCCAACTCTTCCTTTTGCTCTTACTGAAGATTCACCTTCTTCAACCTTTTGATTTCTTTGTTGTTCTCTTTCATGGTAAAGTTCCTCTACCATGGCTTTCATAAATTGAAATGCCTCAAAGAAATCATCCTCAGATGCAAAAGGACCTAGTTTTCTCGATGAAGACATCTCCCGTTTACGAGGTCTCCTTTGAATCTATGGATTAAAATCCTCAAGTTGGCCTTCTCCTTGCTTGAGTTTGGCTCTGGTGAGCATCCAATGCTTGCAATTCCTGTCAAACCTTCAAAAACAAATGCTATGATACCATAAACTTGATCCAAAAATGATAGGTTTTACTGACAATTGCAAGTTAAGTTTAATGTACTTTATGCATCGGATCGATAAGAATATGAAACACATAAAACTCTATAACTTGTTGCGGAATAATAATTATGAATTTTACTTGATGCTCATTAATAATTAAGGAGTTCAACCATTATAAACCATTCTTCAAATTAAGAGAAGATAACAACAAACAAGAAAGAGAAGTAGACACAAGAACTTGTTAACGAAGTTCACCAATCTTTGGCTACGTCTTCGGGCCTGCTTCCAAGTGGAGGACCTCTTTATTGCTCTTGAAATGCTCAAGTTCTCTTTACATTGGCTCTTTGCTATTAAAAAAGGCTTCTAATTTGTTGTACAAGACCTCCTTGTTTAGATACATACATGCCTCAACAAACTCCTCTAAAAAACATGACAAAAATGCCTCTCAAAACATGAGAAATGGCAAAATTACACAAGCTGCTCCTCAAAATCCCTACATCAAAAGTTTTCTCTCAAGCCCAAAAATCTTGGTTTATATAGTTTTCAGGCTTAGATGAGGAAGCCCAACTTCCCACAAGAATCTAACCTCTTTTTGGGATCAAATCCCCCTTAAATGGCCAAAACTATTCTATTACAGGCATACAATCAATCAAAAAACCATATAATATGGTCAAAAACCCACTTTTGCAACCAAAATTCAAAAATATCCCCTAGGGTTGGGCGTGCGCTCTAAAATGAGGTCATATGGCTCTTAGGTGGCCAAGCGCCAGCCCTTTGGGCTGCGCGCTGGCCCCTAGCCCTCACAATTGTGGTCATGTGTGTAATTTTAATGGGACTACGCCCCTCTAGTTGTGCCTAGCCCTTTGGTTATGGCTTCCGTAGCATGTGGAGACCGGTGCTAATTGCGCACGCACTGGTGGTTGTATGTCCGAGTCATATGCATAGAGGGTGCCCCAAATCTCACCCCTTTACTTGATTTGAAATGTGGCCTCGCGCCTAATGGTTACACCATTGGAGGAGCGCCCAATCCTTTACACTGTGGTTACATGTGGTGATAAAGCCGCGGGGCTAGGGCTTAGCCCCAGCTCCCTTTCGCCCCATACATCAATACATACACTTTATATAGTTTTAAATGGGTGGTAATAAAAAATACCAAAGCATGGCACATTGGTTAATGGACCTTCCCCAAAGCTATGCTCGATCAAAGGTCATGAGATCGAACCCCATGAGCTCCAAACTATTTTTGCCATTCAACTAGTGATGGGGTGCCACGTGGCAACCCATGTCTGGGCCACGTGGCACCCTTTCATTGGTCCTCCATGATGCCACATGTCAACACTGTATTGGTCCTTGTCACTGTCAAGTAACCCCACTGTTGTGCTGCCACATGTCACTATGCTACATCAGCATTGACTTTTTTCCAGTTTGACTGTTGACTTTTTTACCTGTTTGAGAATCTGATTAGAGGGTGATAACTCTCGCATAAGGATCCCGTTTGAGAAAGTAAATATATGGTTGGAATCAGTGTGACAAGCTGGTCGCAATGGAATTGGTTTCATTCAATTACAAGAACTTTCATTTTTGAGCATTTTCTAGACCTAGGGAGCCTCATGGATCATAAGGTTCCCCAATCCTATTGGACCCCACTCAACTCGTCAACCCATTGAAGATTAACATGTGCCATCACACTGATGTTCTTAGTTAGCATTAATTTGACATGTCACCATAGGGCTCTTAGGCTTTCTCGACTAGAGAATGACATTTGTCCCTCTCCTATAGTCCAATTAAAGTCCTTAATTAGTATTTTGTAGAATGCCATTCTTTGGTAATTAATTGCTTAAACCTTGTTAAGGATAATTATTCTCCACAAACTAATTATCCAGTAATTAATTTTTTCTTAGCCTAATACTCATGTCCCAGTAATTACTAAGGTTTTACTTTCTCTTTCCCTCCCCTTAGAAGTAGTTTAACACTAATTCAATTAATTACTCATATGATAGTTATGAGTAATTATATTATAACACAATGAGGTTAATTTCTCCATAATATACTTAACTTGATTAACTTTAATTAAGGTATATAATTCAGTTCCTCCCCGACACACAACTCCATCCTGAAATTTCACGTAATTTAACATATATATGAATATAGGCATATTTATTTATTTATTGGGGAAAAGTATTAACTATATTCAACTTGATATTTATTATTACATTTATGCAACCATTGGAGTACGGGAGGGGTAGGTTCGGACCTTCGACCCTTTTGCTTGTACACTCTATCTCCCCCCAACATTCCAGAGTCTCGAAGCTCCGAACTCCCGGAGTTTCGAAGTCTCAATATCCTGGAGCCCCGAACTCCTGAAGGGTCCACACTTACACTTGATTTCACATTAAATATTAAATTAAAAAGGGAAAAAGGGTTGGTACTTTTTCACATACTAATATCATAATAAACTCAATTAAAACATATTATATTACACTTTTTTGGAAATTGCGTCTAGGTTTATAAAGTCCCTAATATTATATTTAATATTTGAAATGAGAGAGAGAGAGAGNGAGTTCTGAAGCCCCAAAGTGGCCGCACTTATACACATTTCCATATTATTTAATATTTAAAAGGAGTTGGCTTCATTCATGTATAACTATCTTAATAAATCTTAGTATAATATAATATATTATATTATACCTCTCAAAAATCTCATCGAGGTTTAAACAATCTCTAATATTACATTTAATATTTAATATTGGAAATAAGGAGAAGATATTTGGGTCCACACCTTCGACTCTTCCATGCAATTCTTCATTTTCAAATAACCTGGAGTCCCGGAGGGGACCCACTTGTATTACATTATGATTTAAATACACTAAATTATTTTGGGATTATAATATAATCTATATTGTAATAATGGTATATTATGACAAATTATGTTGATTGATCACATTAAAATACAATAATGTAATTATCTAAGCAACCTTGTACAAGGAAAAGTAGGGTTTGGGCCTTCATCAACTTTGTCTCGTGGATTCCATCACCCCAAACACCCCTGAGCCCCGAAGTCCCAAAGACCACGAGACGACTAAAGTATTTGGTCATGGGTTATGCTTTGACATTAGAATAATACTAAATTATATTCTCTTTAGTCTCAGGTCTATTACGCTCCAGGAAGTTTAGCCTCCATTTTCAGAATAAAATAATAATAACATTAATAATAATGATAATAATAATATGTATATAGACATATATATACATATATCTCCATATCCCTGCATGATTTTATTACCTGGAGAATTTAAATGAAATTATTTTCTCTTATAGGAAAATAAGAAAAGGGAAAATATAATTTTCCAGTCTTTATAAAGGGATTTAATAAAAGTTTATATTCCAAGGAAATTTATCCATTTTGGAAAATAAAAATATAATTATAATCTCGGATTCTTCCCAAATTTAGGAGATTTAAAACAAGTTTAACATAAATGTTTATTTATAGCCCAAACAAAATTTTGGGAACTTTTGTATTTTAATTCAATTAGGAAATTTCATGTTTATTTCCTAATTATTTTCCTTTAATAACCATTTAAAATGACATTTAATGTTTTTCCATATTTGGGATTATTTCCTTAAGTCCACACAATTTTGATATCCTCTAACTTTTCTGGAATAGGATTTGAGGACATACTAAAATAGAGCACTATTATGAAAAAAATCACTCTCTCTTCTTTCATAGGTTTTATAGAGATTTTTAACTATTCAGCCATCATTTCTCAAGCATGCATTAAATAGTGCATCACAGTCAACCACAAAATCCACTCCCATAAATCTTATTTTAACACATAGATAATCAAGAGATAATGAATTAAATCAAATGAGCTTCAACTAAGACATTCTCTTTATTTTACTTAAATTTGTCAAGTCACTTTTGTCAGAAATTAAACTTACACAGTTCTAAAACATAATATATAATTTTCTCTTATCTAAACACTACAAAGATTTAACAAAATATACCTATCTAGAAACCAGATAGTGTTGCAACTGCTGAAAGGGGTGCCCTTTTCCACCCAACCGTAGGCATAACAAATCCTAGAAGGATTTACCATTGGCCACCCCCCAGTTAGATCATGATGCTCTGAAAGAGACTCTTCCTTTTGTTCAGCAAAATCTCAGGACAAAGGTTACTCTCCTCCTCCCAAAGGAACTTGGAAAATTGGTTTTCTCTCCACCAAGAAAGGGAGTCTGCAATGAGTGCTTCCTCAGTCACTCATATTCTCTGCAACCCCATTTATCATCTTGGTTAGAAAACACTGCCAAGCAATTTCTATACCCAGAACAAAAAAAATTTCCAGTTCTATTCAGAACCAAAGAGATGCACATGCTCTCCCTCTTCAGAAAATGGTCACCAAATGCATTCCCCTCCCATGTTCTTTTATGCCCATGAATTTTCTTCCTTTTCTTTCATTTCTCAGCAAGATTTCATGAATCCAATCCCCAATTTCATGGGTCACATCGGGAATTTTTTAGATGGGTACTCTTCCCATTTCCTCATTGACTCTTGAGGAATACTTCCCAACTACCATATTGATTGGTAGTTAAATTATTTGGGTCAGAGTATTGTTCTGGGTTTGAACAATTTAAATCCAATAGAGTACTGGTCTGATAGGGGTCATATCAACCATTACTGGTTCCCCTCACCATCTCTCTCATTCATCATGATATACCTTGGAAGCCCTCTTCAACAATTATGCAACAATTTCCATTTTAATTAGTAACATAAATATATATACATTACATTCTATAAAAAGGTTCATCAATTCAAACATCCACACATAATCAATTTTCCCATAGTCTTTTAGCAGGCTATAGTTATATTTACAAGTTGGGGGGAACAAGGGTATTACAATCCCCTCCCCCTTAAAGGAATATCGTCCTTTGTGTTCTACCTGTCGTTGTGCTCTTTATATACAACAATGAACAAAAATGGGTATGCATGTTTCATGGCATCCTCCATTTCCCATGTAGCTTCATTTGGACCAAAGTGTTTCCACTACACCTTGGCTTGTGCAATGGTTCTATTCCTGAGTGGAATTTATTTTCTGTCTATTATGTGTTGTGGCTCTAGTAGGAATTATCCCTCTAGTTCCACCCGAATCACAAACCAATCAATTATATGATTAGAATCATGCACATATTTCTTCAGTAACGAAACATGGAAAAAAATATGTGTCTTCACTGTGGGAGGAAGTGCTAGTCTATATGCTACAGGTCCCAATATGTCCAAAATTTGAAAGGTTCCAAAATACCGAGGTGCCATCTTGGCACAAGTTCCCATTCTCAAGGAACTTTTTCTGGGCCTAACTTGGAGATACATGTGATCCCCTGCCTTGAACTCTCTAGGAGTCCTTTTTCTGTCTCCATATCTTTTTTGTTTATCCCCAACTATCTTTAGATTTTGTTTTATTTGAACTACTTGTTTTTCCACTTCTTTTAGCATATATGTCCTGAGTGTAATTATGCCTATTGGGTTATTCTAGTTGACTAGAATATTGCATTGTCTACCACATAGAACCTCAAAAGGGCTCATCTTCAATGACTGTTGATAGCCATTGTTATAAGAAAATTCTACCATTGGTAGGTAGTCTTCACACTTCTTGGGCCGATGCATCATATGCATCCTTAACATGTCCTCTAACACTTGGTTTACCCTCTCTATTTTCCCATCAGTTTGAGGGTGATAGGATGTACTAAATATCAATTTAGTTTCAATACCAACAAATAGATATTTCCAAAAGTTTGAAGTAAATTTTATATCTCTGTCTAATATGATTTCCTTAGGCATGCCATGCAGTCTAAATATTTCTTTCATGAAAATACTGGCAATATCTATTGCCTTGCAAGTTGACTTGACAGGGATAAAGTGAGTAGCCTTGCTTAGTTTTTCCACAACTACCATAATGACATCATTCCGCTTGGTTGATTTAGGCAATCCAGTGATGAAATCCATAGAGATGGTTTCCCATTTCCATTCAGGAATTGGTAGGGGATGCAAAATCCTTGTTGGATTCCAGTCCTCTACCTTAACCTATTGACATTATAGACATTTATCTAAGTAATCAACTATGTCCTTTTTTAGTCCGGGCCAATAAAACAATTTCTTAGTGGATGTGATCATTTTCTGATAACCTGGATGACCAATATATGGTATTTTATGTAGTTCATCCATTATGAACCTCTTCAAGTCGTCACAATTTGGAATATACAACCTACCTTGGCAAGTTAGCAGGCCATGATTCAACAATTGATATCCCTCATACTTCATCCCTATGGGCTCTTGCTCTAAGTATGATTTCATAGTCTTGAAAAATGCATCTGTTTCTTGTGCACTTTTGACTCTCTCCTTAATGTTTGGTTCACTAGTTCTTACAACTGCCAAGTGAATCACTTTCATACTTCTACTAAGGGCATCAACCACCCTATTTTCCTTTCCTTTAATATGTTTGATTTCAAAATCAAACTCACTGAGGAGATCCATCCACCTAGCTTGTCTAGCATTGAGTTTTGGTTCATCAAAACAAATATCTCAACCCACTATGGTGTGTCATAAGTACAAATATTCTACCTAGGAGGTAATGCCTCCACATTTTTAAATCATATACTATGGCAGCCAATTCCAAATCATGGGTCACATAATTGATTTCATGTTCATTCAATTTTCTAGATTCATAGAAATTCACATGCCCTTCTTGCATAAGGACTCCTCCGAGCCCTTTCTTACAAGGATCCGTACACACAAGGAAGTCCTTGTTTGGGTCTGCAATATTCAACACAAGTGCATTGGTTAGAAGGTATTTCAGTTGTTTCAAGCTCTTTTTACATTTTGTTGTCCAAATAAATTTAACTCCCTTTTTTCTGAAGGGAGGTGATTGGATAACTAATCTTGGAAAATACCCTTATGAACCTTCTATAGTATCCCGCTAGGCCCATAAAGGATATGATATCAGATACATCTTTTGGGGTAGGCTAATCCATGATGGATTTGATCTTTTAAAGATCAATTGTCATTCCTTCTTCAGAGACAACATGGCCTAAGTAATGGACTTGTTTTGGAAAAAGTCACACTTACTAAACTTTGCATAGAGCTGATGTTATCTTATCACTTGAAGCACTAACTTGAGATGTTATTCATGCTCTTCCCTACTCTTAGAACATATTAGGATATCATCAATGAAAACCAACACAAATCTGTCCAAGAACTTACTAAGTACATTATTCATTAAGCACATAAAAGTGGATGGTGCATTGGTAAGCCCAAATGGCACCACCACAAATTCATAGTGCCCATATCTTGTATTAAAGGTTGTTTTGTGGATGTATTAATCCTTAATTTAGACTTGATGGTTTCCATACCTCAAGTCAATCTTGGAGAAAATTGTAGCACCCCTTAATTGGTCAAACAAGTCACCAATCCTTGGCAAGGGATACTTATTCTTAATGGTCATCTTATTGAGTTGTCTATAGTCTATGCACAACCTGAGTGTGCCATCCTTGTTCTTCATAAAAAAAGTTGGTGCTCCCCAAGGAGACACACTAGGCCGAATGTAACCTTTGTCCAACATCTCCTTTAGCTATAGTTTGAGCTCAACTAGCTCTGGCGTACTCATTCTATAGGGTTCTCTATACATTTACATCGCTTCGGGCACAAGTTATATTGAAATGTCAATATCTCTTCTTGGAGGTAGACCTAGTACCTCTTCTGGAAACACATCTTTATACTCTCTTAATATAGGATGGTCCTCTAGGCTTGATTTATTGTCTTCAATAGAGTTCAACACTTGTATTTCGTACAAAGGACATCCTTTTCTGCATTACTTCTTCACTTGAAGGGTTGATATTTGTCTCACTGAGACAAGATTTTGAATTCCTTGTAGGGCTATTTTCCTCCCTTCTTCATCTTCACACTCCAAATTTTTATTATAACAACCCAACTTGGATTTATGGGAAACCAACTAGTCCATGACAATCAACAGGTCATAAGATCCTAAAGGAAGCATGTTTAGGGTTGCTTGGGTGGATAATCCATTCACAATGAATTTCCATGCTGGTATGACCTTTATCACTTTTCTTTTTGTTCCAATGGCTAGCTATACCATCCATGATTTAACATGTTTTACTTGCTGCAATTTACATTTCTCAATAGTTTGAGGGGAAATATAACTTAGATTAGAACCAGGGTCAATTAAAATGGAAATTGGATGGTTGGCAATCATACCTTCCATCTCCACCATTGAAGCTTGGTGGTCAGCTTGTTTATTATCCAAGGCTGCATAAACTTGTGGCATGCTCCTAGCTATATCATTGACTATGGTAGCCTCCTAGATGTTGTAGACTCTCTAATTGTCCTGTTGCCTATGTGGGAAGTCCCTCAATAGATTTTCTTCTCCAAAAACCCAACATTTCAAGGGTTCTCTCTTTGTATTATTAGTCTTTCATGGCGCCGATCCAAAGGGTTTATTGCCACTTAGAGATGGAAAATTCTGCTGATATACAATTTTAGTAGGAAGGCTCATCTTAGAGCTTTTCCCATGATTCTTAAATCTTGAGGATTTAAACCCCTTCTTCTTGAATCCCAATTTACTTTTCTTCTTCCAATCTTTATGAGGTTCTTCCTTATTCTTGAATTGTTCGTAGCAGTACCTTGTCTTCTGAATAATGTCTTCTAAAGTCTTAGGTTCATCAAACTCAATTATGTCCTGGAAGAACTGAGGCAGTCCACTAATAAACCATTGCATCTTTACCTTTTCATCCTTTATGTAGGGCACATACCTCATAATCTCAAGAAATTTGATGATATATTAATCTATTGTGAGCTATCCTATCTTTAGTTCATAAAACTCCTTGGTCTTCCCATCACAGTATTTTTCAGACAGATACTTCTTCTTAAAGTGTTTCTCAAATTGTTTCCATGAAAAGTCCTTCTCATGGATTCCTTTCACATTCCTAAGGTCCTCCCACAAAATGGAGGTATTTACATTCAATTTGAAAATGGATATTCAGACCTTTAAGTTTTCAGAGTAGTCATGGAATCTAAAGTACTTCTTTAAGCCAAGTAGCCAAACTTCAACCTCTTCCCCCTTTTTAATTTATCCATCGAAACTGAGTGGTTTAGCTTTATTAAACTCTTCATGGTCATGGCTCTTGGAATGTTTCCTCTTCTTTCTTCTCCTCTGAGAATGTAAACTAGTCTCACTGCTAGACACTTCCTTGGAGTTGTCAGTTTCCTCAATAGAGGATTCTTCCATTAAAAGTCTCTTGGATCCATGTTGGGCCTTCTTTGATTTTATCCTCCTTGTGTGGCTACTTCCAATACCATGCTTTTGTATCTCAATGGGACTTTTGGTTTCCTTAGTACGATGTTTGTTATCCCCTACCCTAAGAATAAATAAGGAGATCATGTCTCGAGGCCCACAGGTCCTAGACATGGAGTGTCGAGAGTCGGATGACTTGAGCATGGCCTTGGAGGGCCCGTATTTTCTTCAGTGGTTCCCATTTATCAACAACAACAGTATCCATCCCACCAGCCTGGTCCTGAAGTAGCAGTAAGGCTTGCTCCATAAGGTAATGAGTTCAGGTATCATGTTTTGTGTCACTCCGATTCTTGAAGCACTTGGATATGTTGCATTGGATTCTCCTTCATTTCATAACGTTTTCTTGGAAATTATTCTTTTTGACTTGTTCATGTTAGAATATGAAAGAATGTGCTCATTTTACCATTGACAATATCACTATTTTCACCCAACCATAGGTCGAAGCCACCCTCCAAGCACCTTGACCTTGACAGAGAGAAGAATCCTGGTAGCAATCCAATAGCCAAGCAAGGATAATGCACCAAGCAAGAAGTAACCAAAGCTAATCAAAGAGTCCAACCCAAAACTAGCACAACACCTTCCCCAGGACTTGCACACAAAACTGCTAGACTTCAATGCGTAGAAGTGGCTTTCTGTGATTCTGAGAAGTGTGTCAAATGAGAGACCGTCGCCCTGTATTTATAGTATTCCTGACAAACTTGCCTGGGCCGACTTCTCATTCTGGGTACTAATTAATTCATATTAATTATCTTTCTTCAGCCAACATCTCATCTAGGTTTACTTTCATTTCTTTTATTTCTTCTGGAACATTCTCATCATGTCAACGGTCACAATAGAGGTTCATACCTCCCGAAGCTACCATAATATCAACACTCCCTCCTAGCTAGGGAGGTATAATTGATAATGGTCTTGAGCACAAACAAACCATTCAATTGGTAGTATCATGAGGATCGTCATTATTATCCAACTGGATAAACTCCATGAAAACTGGTACAATATCAATTGATAGAACACGACTGTGTTTATCCATGGTAGTACACAACTACTCAAACCATGACACATAGTCACAAACAGTGGAACATATCCACCACAGTAGCATATCTCTACTGTTGGGAGACAGGCAGTCTCCATAACAATCATCTGATATCAACTTTCATATAAAATATTGTTATGATATAAACTGAATCATTTGGGCCATTTTTTCACTCACATATATGAGATATGAAAGAGTATCTGCCCTCAGAGTAGAAAATCTATGATGGGCTATATGGACTATTCTTCTCAAGAAAGGAAGAATGATTGTTCTGATTTCTGATTCTGGACCATTCCTCACCCTGGGCCATTCCTCCGAAACTAAACAAAGTGTAACCTGGAGAGAATGAATCTACCCTAAGAAATGCCTTTCCCTGATTGCTGAACCTGGACCATTCCCCACCCTGGGCCATTCATCCGACACTAAACAAAGTGCAACCTGGAGAGAATGAATCCACCCTAAGGAATGACTGTTTGGACGATTTCCCATGTTAACCATAAGAGGAAATGACTGTCCTGCACCAAACTCCAAAACAGACCATTCCTCATGTTAACCATAATGAGAAATCACTGTCCAGCAAGGCAGGCTAGTCTTCTTGAGTAACCCCCAAGAAGAGAAACTGCCCTAGACCACTCCCCATGTTAACCACAATGGGAAGTCACTGTCTATGGTACATCAACAATCTAGACCATTTTCCACACTGGAAAATGTTTGTCTGTAAAAAATCTCAATCCACTTTCCGAACTGGAAAGAATCTGCCCAAGATGGACTATTTTCAATCTTGAAAATGAATGTCCTCAATTTAATAATACGTCAGTTCTCCCTCCCAACCTGGAGAGTCATTTCTTCCCTGTCAACTAAGGGAGTTATTTCCACAATCCCCATCTTGTCTCGGAAATATGTAGACTTTATTCTGGACAAAGGCTTTGTCAGGATATCTGTTGTTTGCTCATCTGTGGGGATATAATAKATCTTACTTCTCCTTCCTGGAATTTATCTTGAATAAATTAGTATTTGATCTCAATATRTTTCGACCTTTCATGAAACACTGGGTGTTCTGATAGTCTTAKATAAATCTTATTGTCACAATGTATTATGGTCGAATCTGGAACCTGATCAAATAAATCAGAGATTAGCTTCATCAACCAYATTGCTTCTGTGCATGCTTCACATGCTGCGATATATTCTGCTTTTGCTGTGTTGAGTGCGAAATACTTCTGTTTCCTACTGCCCTAAGATATCATAGCGGAGCCCAAGCTGAAACACATTCCTGAAGTACTCTTCCTGTCTTCTGCACTTCCCGCCCAATCTGAATCTGTGAATCCATGAAGTTGTATATCATTGGAT
Organism: Picea mariana; assembly: GCA_032191745.1. Taxonomy (NCBI): domain Eukaryota; kingdom Viridiplantae; phylum Streptophyta; class Pinopsida; order Pinales; family Pinaceae; genus Picea; species Picea mariana. The sequence goes on along the minus strand of JASDQU010243298.1, from coordinate 44,444 downwards.
GCGGTATATATTAAGCCATAGTTTATTGTCCCATGAATATATCTTAGGACATTCTTTGTAATTATCCAATGCTCATGCCTAGATTCCACCTGGAGCTGGCTTAGTGTATTCACGACAAAGCAAATGTCTGGTCGAGTATTTAACAAATACATCAATGACCCAATTAATTGTCGATATAGTGATGGATCTACTGGATCAAAATCTAGATATTTTACTTTTCTTATATCTATAGTCATAGGAGTGTCCATGGATTTGGAATCCATAATTCCAAACTTCTGAAGAATCTTTATTGCGTACTTTCCTTGTCCAAGGAATAATTCACCACATTTCTACCATACTTCTAGTCCCAAGTAATAATGCATGAGACCTAGATCTTTCATATCAAATTCAGAAGCTAGTTCCTTTTTGCACTGGATGATGAGAGACTCTTCACCTGTTATGAATAGATCATCAGCATATGGTAATAGAGTTATAGGTTCATTGTCCACGACTTTGTAGTAAAGGTTTGGATCTGCATGAATTTTGGAGAAACCAAGTCTCGTTAGATAGCTATCCATTCTGGCATACCAAGCCCTTGGAGCTTGCTTGAGTCCATATAAAGCTTTCTTTAATTTGCACATGTGAGTGTCTTTGGAATGTACTTCAAACCCTTGAGGTTGTTCAATATATTCTTCTTCTTCGATTGATCCATTTAGGAAAGATGTCTTTACATCCATCCGATGTAAGTTCCATCCCATGGAAGCGACAAGAGATATGATAGCTCTAATGGAAGTATATCTAGCAACCAGAGCAAAAGTTTCATCATAGTCTTCTCCCTCCTTCTGGGAGAAACCTCTAGCTATGAACCTTGCTTTATATTTATCCACGCTTCCGTCTGCTGCATGTTTGATCTTATATACCCATTTTGAAGTTACCAATGTATTTTCTTTAGGTCTAGGTAAAATTTCCCATACATCATTTTTCATAATGGATTGGTGTTCTTCCATCATAGCTTCTTTCCATTGTTTCTTTTGAATTGCTTCTTCAAATGTGGTAGGTTCTTCATCTAGAAGCTTCGTCATATATGCTGCATAACTTGAGAACCTTTTAGGCTTCTTACTTTTTTTGAATGTTCCTTCTGGAACCTTGAGTCTTTCTACGTCTTGTAAGATAGCTTCAAGCCAAGCTGGTCGTTTCTTGGTCTTAGGTACGGTGTCTGAATCAATGGTCTCACATGGTTGCATAGGATGATCAGGTTGTTCCTTTTCGTCATTTTGGTTTTCTGTGCTTTCTTCAATAGGTTCTTCATTCTCTTATTCTTCTATAGTTTCTTCTATGGATTTCTTGAAAGCTATATTTTCATTGAATGTCACGTCTCTACTGACTTCGATCTTATGTTGTTTCGGAATATAGATTCTATAAGATTTGGATGAATCGCTATATCCCACAAATATCTCCTTCTTTCCCGAGGGTTCTAGTTTATTCCTTTTGTCCTTGGGAATGTGAGAGTAAACATGACATCCAAATATTCTTAGGTTTTCCACATTAGGTTTCTTACCTGAGAAGGATTCTTCTAGAGTCATGTCCTTCAATATGCGATGAGGAATTTTTTTTTTTACATATATTGCTGTCATGGATGCTTCTCCCCATAAGAACATGGATAAACCTTGATCATTTAGTAGTGATTTTACTGTTTCTTCGATAGATATGTTCTTTCTTTCTGCTACACCATTTTGTTGAGGATTATGAGGAACACTCAGCTCCCTCCTAATCCCTTTTGATTTGCAGAATGCAAGGAATTCCTTCGAGGTGTATTCTCCTCCATTATATGTTCTTAATGTTTTGATCTTCTTGTTTGTGAGGTTCTCTATCTCTGCTTGGAATTCTTGAAACTTGCTGAATACTTCATCTTTTGTCTTCATTAGATATAACTAGGTATTTCTTGAATAATCATCTATGAAGATTACGTAGTAAAGAGATCCTCCTAGAGATTTGACTGGCATCAAACCGCAAACATCTGAGTGTATCAGATCTAGAATCTCCTTAGATATGTTGTTGCTACTTGGGAATGGTTTCTTGATATTCTTCCCAACAACACATCCTTTGCAAATTCCTTCATGTGTGGACTGCAATTCTGGTATTCCCTCAACCATCCTTTTGAGGAAAGGTAATGCTTGATAATTAACATGAGCGTACCTTCTATGCCAGAGTTCATTGGGATTGACTTCGTCATGTACGAGGGCTTCTTCATTTTGTTCTAGTAGTCTATATAGATTTCCTTCACAACTTCCAATAACCCTAACATTCTCTATGCTGGAGTCTTTATGCCAAGATAACACCATTCCATCTATGAAAGCTATTCTATTTCCTTTGTCTTCTAGACAAGAAATCGATACAAGATTCTTTTCTAAACCAGGTACATATAAAACATTGCTGAAATGAACATTGTTACCTATTTTCAACTTGACGAAGCTTGTCCAAATCCTTCGACTGGGTAAGTGATTTTGTCTCCAAGATCTACCTTGTACGATGTCTTCTTCTCATTTAGATTTGAGAGTCTGGCTTGATCTCCCGTCATGTGCCTAGAATCTCCACTATCGATTATCCACATGTCATCTTCAATCGTTCCAGTGAGTGCTGAGTAGTGTAAAAGACTGATCTTTTCACTCATGTCTTCGGTTGACTGGTAGCTAGTCATGCCTTGATCCAAAACTTCAACTCTAACGTTTCTGTCTTCTTAGAGAGCCAAAAGGTGCGCTGAACTAGGGCGCATTTGAATATCTTCTCCTTGAGCGAGATGCTCCATCACAAGGTGCCAGATCTGAGATTTAGGGTTTCTGCAACTGCTCCTGCTAGTAACACTAGCGAAAGTGTTTTGGAAGCTGATCTTACTAGTAACCCTAGCGGCAGTTCCTCAATGAGCTCAGTATCCTAATGGATATGCTTCCTTCCATTGGTTAGACTAAATGAAGGAGGTGTGGGCCCATAACCTGTTAGAATATGAAAGAATGTGCTCATTTTACCATTGACAATATCACTATTGTCACCCTACCATAGGCCGAAGCCACCCTCCAAGAACCTTGAACTTGATAGAGAGAAGAATCCTGGTATCAATCCAATAGCCAAGCAAGGCTAATGCACCAAGCAAGAAGTAACCAAAGCTGATCAGACAGTCCAACCCAAAACTAGTACAACACCTTCCCTAGGACTTATGCACAAAACTGCTAGACTGCAGTGTGAAAAAGTGGCTTTCTGCGATTCTGAGAAGTATGTCTAATGAGATATTGGTGCCCTGTATTTATAGTATTCCTGACAGACTTTCCTGGGCCGACTTCTCATTATATGTACTAATTAATTCATATTAATTATCTTTCTTCATCCGACATCTCATCTAGGGTTACTTTCATTTCTTTTCTTTCTTCCAGAACATTCTCATCATGTCAAAGGTCACAATAGTGGTTCATACCTCCTGAAGCTACCATAATATCAACAGTTCATACTTAGAAGGGTGACTTGATTCCCTAGTAAGTTGATCTCCCTTTAGGATGGGTTTCTACTGGGTGGGTCTGTGAAAGGTCATCATTCGTTCCCTCCATACTTACCACTTTCCATATTTATTCCTCTGATCTCCCCCTACCTTTGTTCATGCATTGTGATTTTCCACACTAGGAAGGGTTGTACCTTACCTCGTGGGAAGAAGGAGATAAAGGCCTAGAGGGTAAAAGTAGGTGGAAATAGTTAAAATCCAACATTGAAACCTTTGAGATGCTTCGTCCAGGGATTCCCGAGAAAGCAGTAAAAAGTTTCTCAGTAAGAAAAGGGGAGCCTATAAGATAAATAAACACTCAAGGTAATAGTTGGTGGATAGGAGGTCTCATCACGAGCCAAACTATTATTACCATGGGCATGTAGTGGTATGACACTACCACCTATCTGGTCACCAAACCAGAGTAGTGGCTCTTGGTGGCATAGCCAAAAGAAAGGGGGTCTCATCACGAGCCAAACTTTTCATCTCCGTGAAATGTTTGTGGATAACGCTGTCACCTCTAGTCACCAAGCTAGGATAGTGTCCCTCAACTCTTCCCTTGAAGCATAAAAAATGAAAGATCAAAATCAATGAAGCTAAGGTAAGAGGCAATGAATGGGCTAGGAAACAATGGCATCCATGACAAGGTAAAACTCACCCTCTAGAAAGGCACCCACATCTAAGGCTTACATTTCCATGTTATCACTACACCCCATGCCCAAACACTTACCCCACTCCACATCATACACTTACATGATCTGGATTGGCTCTCGCCTGGGAAACACCCCAAACTTAAAGAGGATTATCCCAATAGGACACCATGAGACCCTCTCCAAACTTGACTTGTTAAATTGCATAATTTCTTTGAGCATTTGTCTCAGTAAAGGGGGTTTTGATGCACATGTTTGGGTAATTTGATTATTGGATGTGATTTACATGTTATGATCCCTGTGGCTTATGAAATCCTGGAGGGCGTACTTGTTGTTGTTGCAGGACCTTTCCTGGTGGACAGGCACACATGGGGGAATGATTTTCTCGGACCTTCATGGGGGTTTAAATCCCATAGATGGATGTTGTCACCCCATCCAGGGGCAAGAAGACATCAAATATTTGCACCAGGAAGAAAGAAGGATGTTGCCCTTGAAGACACCCTGGCAGACCTAGACCCAAGTGGATCTTTCTCTTCCACCTTGATGTTGACCTTTGAGAGCCCATGATGTCACCATCATGACCCTGGACGCCATCTAGAGTCAGAGTTTGCATTTGAGGTAAATTGTGAGCTAGTTGGCACATGTGGGCATCATTCAGGGCCTTTGGAGGCCAAACGTTCTGCATCTGGTGCCCAACGTTCCACCTTGGGGGATAAAGTACGTCACCCTAGAAGGGCATGACGTCACCCTTGGATATGATTTTAGATGTTAATTAATTTTGTTTATGTCTAAATTGAGTTTATTTGTAAATTGGCGAGGTCGACCTTTATTTGACCTAAAATTAATTAAAGGTCCCCAGTTTTGTATAAATAAACAAAAAGTACATTCATTTTTACATCACAACTCCTCACACAAGAGGAGATGTCTGAAATTTGCACCCTAGTTAGGGCTAGTGTCTAAAATTGTGAGGAGAACTCTTGTATAAGGCTGATTTTTTGTAAGTGGATCAATCTTGGAAGCTTTTATGGTGATCTTGCATGGTATTTTCATGATTATTATTGGTTCAAGTAGGTACAATATGCATTCTTTGTCATTTATCGAATGGTTTATGTATGGTTTTATTTGCTCATACAATATTATGAGATTGCATGGTATACTTAATGCTTGAAGTCAGGAACTTAATTTGCTTTTTTATTATTTTTTATTTGCCAAAGCTTTTCATTGATTTGATCTAGTAACTAGTAAACCCCTAGATCCCTAATTTGCTATCACTCTAAGGTTATGACCTAGTTACCTTTGCCTAAGTTTTTCCCATAATAAGCTTAAGGAGAGCAAGGTGTTAGGGCCTAGAATTGCCTACACCCTAGTATCTTGTTTCTTTAGGAAAATGCATAGGGGGACTTAAGTTACTACTTCTCCTATGGATTCTCCCTCTTAGAATTTTTTGTATTATCAAAATTGATTTTCAGCCTTAGAAGAAGCCTCCACTTGACTCCATAAGCCCTAGAAGGCACTAGTTCTAGCCTCTCTCTTATTGAAGGATTGATCAAACACTCAAACACTCTTCTCCTAAGATTTTACTAACTATGAATAACCCTAACTTAGCCTAGATCACTAATATATTTGTTGTTGTTACAAAAGATTGCTACAACCATATAACTACAACAAAATTTCTGCAAAACTAACCTTTAATGTTAGTTAGTCACCTCATAAATTGCATGTGACAATTGATTATCATTATGCCTATTAAAATATAACTTTTTATAGTCTTTTTCAAGCAATTCTGAGGCATATTTCTTGCAGCTGTTACAAAATACTTATTGTTGTTGTAAACTCTCATATTGCTGCAATTTTATATCAGCTAGATTGTTTTTCAAAGGTTCATGGTCTTATGAAGCATTAACATCATTTGTTACTTGAAAGTTGCCATATTTTTCCTTTGTTGTCTTGTTTTGGGAAGATACACTTTATTTTCACTTCACTTAATCTCTTAAAGACCTAGAGAACCTTTTGACTTGGGTGACCAGTGAGAGGGGGGTATTCTTGCATCCTTTCTTTAGTTTCATCACCCCTTTGGGTCACTGGAGATGTCTCCCCTAGGGAAATATTGATATACTCCTAAATAGAAAGGGGTTTCCTATTAAGGTGACAGTGATAGGTCACCCCCTTGTTACACCAATCTCGTCTCACTTGCTTTGGGATTTGAGAAAGCATAGATTGTGCGATAACAATGTCTATCTACATCACTGGTTGTTGGTCCATGTTGCAACTACCTTTGTATTTCTAATAGGCTTTGTAGTAGCACTGCATTAATTTCAATTTTTTTTTCTTGTTCTTTTATCAGCGTTTCATTGTCAGCCTTACAACTCTGTAATTATGCCATGAGGATTCTTACAGTTTCAACCAAATCCAGAGGGGTTTCCACCTCCCTCCTCTCATCAGATTCTTCTTCTTTATCATGGGAGATTTCCCCCAACTCATGGTGCGTCACCACTCTTTACGTTGTAGTTTTTCCTTCTTGTCCACTAAATATTTGAGTGTTGATAAAACATTTATGTTAGTTAATTATCTACTAGTTTATGAACAACACATTTAATTTGTAAGGTGAAGTCAACTTCATTATTTGGAACCCTAGCAACACACAATTCAGATCTTTTTTTTTTTTTTTGAACATATAACAACATTAGAAAGTTTCATTCCTCTCTTCAGTAGTGATTTAAATAAGCTTCTTATGAATGGGGTAATATAGGATGTTACCCCTTAAAAGTTCTTTAATAAAATTTTATTCAAATCGTTCATGAACCCAAGTAGGCCAAGTGTTGTTGTCCTCTCTGATACCACTCTATCACACACCTGACCCCTAAGTACCTTTTTAAGGGACGGGCTATAATTTTTTCTCTTTTCACAATCATCTCAAATCTCCTCTATCATAGCTCCATCATCTTCTGCTCATTAAGAGTTTTCCAACGACGGTAAGTTTGCTCTGAACTGAGCTTTGGAATGAGGGTTATGACCTTCCAAAGTTCTCAGGTTTACATAGTCAACATCTCTCTTAATTCCACGTGGCATCCTCATGACCTCTCATTCTCCACGTCGATTGATGTGGCGACACCCTGGTCTTGATGTGGCACTAGCCTAGCCTGCCACAGTGGAAATTTGATCCATGCAGGCTTGCATCCATCGTAACTCGGGCCTTCTCCTAGCATACTCTTCGCTTACCTCCAACGAATATGGTATCAAGGAATATTCCATTTCTCTCGATGGACAATCTCTATGCATGCAAGACAGGGATGATTTTAAGGATGGAAATTTATTTTAAAATGTAGAAAACTTGGCGAATATTACTAATCCTTCATATGTCAACTATAAATGTTTGGCGCTATTTTGTAAAAAAATATTCAAATTTGTAAGTATTTTATATAGTTTTTATAAAATTTTGGCGATTTTTAAGGTAAAACAATTTTATCCTATAGAATTTGGGCGAATCATTTTTAAAATAGCAAATATCATTTTTGGAAAAAAGATGGAAAATTAGTCCATGAGCGAAATTTAGCCCCTAAAATCATTCCTGATGCAAGATCTCCTGACCTACAGTTAGGATCCGTTCGGCACCTAAGGTTCCCAAATCCTACTGGACCCCACTCAACTCGTTAACCCATTGAAGATTAGCATGCGCCATTACACTGATGTTCTTAGTCAACATCAATTCGACATGTCACCATAGGGTGCTTAGGCTTGTTCGACTAGAGAATGACATTTTTCCCTCTCCTATAGTTCAATTAAATTCCTTAATTAGTATTTCGTAGAATACCATTCTTTGGTAATTAATTACTTAAACCTCATTAAGGATAATTATTCTCCACAAACTAATTATCCAGTAATTAATTTTTTCTTAGCTTAATACTCATGGCCTAGTAATTACTAATGTTTTACTTTCTCTCCGCCCACCCCCTCCCTAAGAAGTAATTTAGCACTAATTCAAATAATTACTCATATGATAATTATGAGTAATTATCGTATAACACAATGAGTTTAATTTCTCCATAATATACTTAAGTTGATTAACTTTAATTAAGGTATATAATTCAATTCCTCCTCGACACACAACTCCATACTGGATTTTCACGTAATTTAACACATATATGAATATATCCATATATATTTATTTACTGGGGAAAAGGATCAACTATATTCAATTTGATATTCATTATTACATTTATGCAGCCATTGGAGTACGAGAGGGGTAGGTTCGGACCTTCGACCCTTTTGCTTGTACACTCTATCTCCCCCAGATAGCCCGGAGTCCTGAAGATCTGAACTCCCGGAGTTCCAACGTCTCGATTTCATGGAGCCCCGAACTTCCAAAGGGTCCACGGTTACACATGATTTCACATTAAATATTAAATTAAAAATGGAAAAAGGGTTGGTACTTTGTCACGTACAAATATCATAATAAAATCAATTAAATTATATTATATTACACCTTTTTGGAAATTGTGTCTAGGTTTATAAAGTCCCTAATATTATATTTAATATTTGAAATTAGACAGAGAGAGATCTGCAGGTCAATCCCTTCGGCTCTCCAACACATTCTTTATACTCAATCCTCCTGGAATCCCAGAGTTCTGAAACCCTGAAGTGGCCCCACTTATACACATTTACATATTATTTAATATTTAAAAGGAATTTTCTTCATTCACGTATAACTATTTTAATAAATCTTAGTATCATATAATATAATATAATATATTATATTATACCTCTCGAAAATCTCACCCAGGTTTAAACAATGTCTAATATTATATTTAATATTTAATATTGGAAAGAAGGAGGAGATATTCGGGTCCACACCTTCGGCTCTTCCACACAATTCTTCATTCTCAAATAACCCGGAGTCTTGGAGTTCCGGAGTTCTGGAGGGGACCCACTTGTATTACATTATGATTTAAATACACTAAATTATTTTTGGATTATAATATAGTCTATATTGTAATAAAGGTATATTATGAAAAATTACGTTGATTGATCACATTAAAATACAATAATGTAACTAATTATAATTATTATTTAAGAAACCTTGTACAGGGAAAAGTAGGGTTTGGGACTTCAACAACTTTGGCTCGTGGATTCCATCACCCCAAAATCCCTGGAGCCCTGAAGTCCCGAAGACCACGAGACAACAAAAGTATTTGGTCATGGGTTGTGCTTTGACATTAGAATAATAATAAATTATATTCTCTTCAGTCTTAGGTCTATTACACTCTAGGAAGTTTAGCCTCCATTTTCAGAATAAAATAATAATAACATTAATAATAATGATTATAATAATATGTATATAGACATATATATACATATATCTCCATATCCCTGCACGATTTTATTACCCGGAGAATTTAAATGAAATTGTTTTCTCTTACAACTCCCTTCTCGTGGGTAAATGCGCAAATCTTATTTCCTTATTACTGTACTTTACTATTCTTACCAAATTTAAGGGGATTGGTCTTAAGAAAAATATTTACCTCCACAGTAAATTCGGTATTTCTACTGGGATTCACTGCCCACCAAAATTTAAAGGGATTCTTCCCAAATTCAGGAGATTTAACACAAGTTTGAACATAAATGTTTATTTATGCCCCAAATAGAAATTTGGGAACTTTTGTATTTTACTTCAATTAGGAAATTTCGTGTTTATTTCCTAATTATTTTCCCTTAATAACCATTTAAAATGATTTTTAATGTTTTTCCATATTTGGGATTATTTCCTAAAGTCCACACAGATCTTATATCCTCTAACTTTTCTGGCATAGGATTTGAGGACATACTAAAATAGAGCACTATTATGCAGAAAAATCACTCTCTCTTCTTTCAGAGGTTTTATAGAGATTTTTAACTGTTCAATCATCATTTCCCAAGCATGCATTAAATTGTATCACACAGTCAACCACAACATCCAATCCCAAAAATATTATTTTTACAAAAAGATATTCAAGACATAAGGAATTAAATCAAATGAGCTTCAGCTAAGACATTCTCTTTATTTTACTTAAATTTCTCAAGTCACTTTTGTCAGAAATTAAACTTACACGGTTCTAAAACATAGTATACAATTTTTTCTAATCTAAACACTACAGAGATTTAACAAAATATACTTATCAAGAAACCAGATAGTGTTGCAATTTCTGAAAGGGGTGCCCTTTTCTACCCAACTGTAGGTAGAACAAATCTTAGAAGGATTTACCATTGGCCATCCCCTAGCTAGATCATGATGCTCAGAGAGAGACTCTTCCTTTTGTTCAATAATAACTAGGGACAGAGGTTACTCTCCTCCTCTCATAGGAACTTGGAAAATCGTTTTTCTCTCCACCAAGAAAGGGAGTTTGCAATGAGTGCTTCCTTAGTCACTCATATTCTCCGCAACCCTATTTATCAACTTGGTTAGAAAACATTGCCAAGAAATTACTTTACCTAGAACAAATCATTTTCCAGTTCTATTTAGAACCAAAGGGCTTCACATGCTCTCCCTCTTCAGAAAATGGTCACCAGACCCATTCCCCTTCGTTGCTCTTTTCTTCCCACTAATTTTCCGTCATTTCTTTCCTTCCTCAGCAAGATTTCATGGGTCCAATTCCCAATTTTTTGGGTCAGGTCAGGAAGTTTTTAGATGGGTACTCTACCCATTTCCTCATTGACTCTTGAGGAAGACTTCCCAACAACCATCTTGAATGGTAATTACATTCTCTGGGTCAGAGTACTGTTCTGGGTTTGATTAATTTAAATCCAACAGAGTACTAGTCTGGTAGGGGTCATCTCAACCATTACTGGTTCCCCTCACCATTTCTCTCATGCATCATGATGTACCTTGGAAACGCCCTTCAACAGTTATGCAACAATTTTCATTTTAATTAGTAACAAAAATATATATACATTACCTTCTATCAAAAGGTTCATCAATTCCAACATCCACACATAATTAGTCCGCCCATAGTCTTTTAGCAAGTTATAGTTATACTTACAAGTTGGGGGAAATAGGGGTATTAAAGATACCTTGAAACACATTTATTTTTGTAAAAGTTGTTGGACTTCTAATAATATTCCTTGGGCCAAATCGGTTCATTGGTTCATCCACACTATGGATATGGTCCCTAGAATATGGTACATCTAGTTGGATATCAAGGGGAAAACGGTCGAGTGGACCCATTTAAGCTCCCAATTTTGTTTAACATTCAACTTCACATTAGAAGATCTAGCTCAAAGAGAGGCTCTCCTACAGATTAAATATTTTATTTTTCATTGGTAGCCAAAGGAAGCCACACCCAGGGTGGTCTACTCGTATCATCATCTGGTGGAAAAACTAAAAGAGGCAGTACATTGTTGGAAGATTGATGTTGATAATGTTGATGATGATGACCCACAAGGAATCCAAATCAAATAATCCGAAGGACAGAACATGCTAAAGGGTAAGGTGAAAAATATGGTCTCCCTAGACTATAATGGCCCGATTAAAACCAATAAAAGTAATATTGGCATCGGGGAAGCACCTAAGATGGCCATCATTAGAGATTATTGGGATAAGAATGTTGTTGACCTCCTCAAGGATTACGAGGACTTGTTTCCCAAGAG